>OVBJ01001168.1:0-25895 GCA_900406535.1 Noccaea bulbosa
CAATTTAATGTAAAAATTGCTGATGTGGACATCTTAGATGAAGAGAAAACTATCTAATTATATATAAGATGGTATAAATGTTCACATTTGCACCCAAAAAAAAAACACAGTTGTTTATACACAACTATGAATAATGTGCTTCCCCTTGAAAACTCGGAAGGGAAATTGCGAAAACATAAAAGCACAAAAACTGAATTTATAATTTTATAGATACACTTTTTTGCTTTGTAAGCAGATTATGCACATAAATAGTTAAATACCAAAAAATCAATGCATCAATGAAATAAGCTTAGAAGACAAGATTATTGTTCATTGCATAAAAAAAAAAATTGGAACTAAACTCTTTATTACCTGCTTAATTGTTTTCTTTTGTTCTCTGCATCGGCGGGTGTGGGTTTGGAGAAAATACACGGACAGCCATGTCGATCGTGCAATTCTTTCACCGAGGCTTCTTTTGAACTGTTATGAATTTTTAGGATTCGTCAGATCAAATGATAGTCCATAAAATAAGATGACCAAACATTTGTTCATGTCTTGTTCTTTAAAGTTTGTTTTATGTACCTTCCCAAAAGTTCAATGAGCCTGGCAAACGGGGTGATTGGTGGGAGCTGTGGTTGCTCTCCACAACTCTATATCTCTTTACAACAATTCAAATTTATCAATCAAGCTTTTTTTCATCTTTTTCCATTTTTGAAACATACAACAATTTTTTTTATTTATGAAAATTCTGGTCTGTATATAAAGAATTTTAAGAGCACTAATTTTAGTGCTCTTAAAATTTTTTCTCTCCCCTTTCCTTATTGTTTTGTCCACTTTCTTTATTTAATATATTATTTATATATTTTATTTATTTGTTTTAATGCTATATTTAATAACACAATATACCAAAAAATAAATCATACAGTCCTACAGCCACATCACTAAAACCTATAGTCTAAGTGGGTGATTGGTAAGGGCTCTAGATGCTCTACACAGCCAAAAATATATTTTACAGCCATATTACACATCAATCATGCTTTATATTCAAAAATGAAAGCTACAGCCAAAAAATTGAAAAAGGAAATAAACTAGCTCTGAAAATCAATTTTTCTAGATCAAATTATTTAGTGCTTTGAGAATTCTCTCTTTTCTCTTTCCTTTTATTCTTTTCTACAACAATTTTTTTTCTATATCCAACTTTTTCTGTTTTAATGCTACATATCTAATATTTAATGATACGATATATACACTAAAAATTCTACGGCACTAAAATCTACAGCCACAAAAAAAAAAACCTATAGCCTAAAACTTACAGCAAAAAATCCAAATCTACAGCCACAACCAATCAGCCCCTAATTAAGGTTTTTCACGTTCCATTTCCATGAGGGACCTCGACACTCCCTATTGAATGGTCCCCAAGAGCCGACACCATAAATCAGAATACATGATCCTTTTGGTATTCAATTTCGAAACACTCAATATTCTTCTTCTTTTGGTTATATGATAGGTTAAAGTTTTCCCTAAATATTTTACTGCAAGTGTACAATAGTCAATGTGTAGCAAATAGGTATTGAATTCCAAACGTCAAGTGTTACACAATAAATTCTCAGATTCAAAGATTGCTAAGTAAAATTGTATAAATGTAAATGCAAATAAAGAACTAAAAGCTGAGTAGATTGATTTGTGAAGTTAAATTCAGAGAAACAAAAGTGCCTCCTGGCTCCTACTCAGAAACCATCTGTGCCTTCTGCTAAGCCTAGTTTCTACCGTGGCACTCAAGTAACGATCAATCTCTTAAGACATTTTTACTTTTATATGGTTCCAAAACCATCTCTTACTAAACATTCGCTTTTATATTAGTGCCTCTTTTGTGTTTTTATATATTGGTCTCATCTTAAATCTTTAATTTTTTCTTTTTTCTGGTAGGACTTAAACGCAGCGCATCAAAGTTTTGCACGATTACATAGTGGATTTTTCGGAACAACACATTTATTTTCAGTAGTGAAACTTCTTAGTTCCAGATCACTGCCTTGGCTTCTAAAAGCTTTGCTGGATCATACATCGTATAAGTTATATGCACACTCTGTATCAAATTTTCCTTTTGCCTCCGTTCTAATCATACAAGGACGCTAAAATAGTTCCTATGGTTAAAACTTTCAGATAACAACACTCGAGCCGATGCTTTTTTGATTGCTTTCTTTATTGCAAGAAGCGTTGCCAAAGTCTATTGGATTGCTTTCTTTTGCTGGTGGTGTCACAGGTTAATGACCAGTTTCAGTATTGTCGACATGTTTCGATTCTGTGTGATGTATATTTCTTGTTCACCGATGCTTTTTTCGTTGTTTTATTTACAGGTTGTATGAGGCTTTAAAAGAGAACAACTAAATTTGGGCACAAAGTCAGAACTCAAATCAGAAGTTTTACGAGGAATAAAGGAATTTGGAAGTGTGATATATACAATGGGACTTCCCGATATCGTATTAGTCAGTACTATACGACAGATTTTGTGAAAGAATTAAGGCCAAAAAAGTCTAATGAATATTTAGTCTTAACAATTTTTTATTTACGCAGAGAGAGGTTGACACAAAGCGTTTCATGCAAACATGCAGCTCCACGATCTATCGCTACAACGATCTTGAACGTAGAAACAAAACATAAATCTTTAAAATTAGAGTATAAGAAAGAACGTGGAGACAGCACAGAGAAAACATAATCGAGGAAGTTACTTGAGTGCGCAGTTTGCATCAAAGAACCTATTTGTCATAATTTTGGCTTAACGAGTCCATTTGGTTAGAATCAATACCTTTCCAAAAGCTTTCAGCTTGTGAATTGTATATAGATAACATGTAACATTTGCACTAATATATATTTTTAAAATTATATTTGTCTCATTATTAATGATACAAGTTAACAGTTTCACAACGACAAACAAAACTCTTACAAAGATAAACGTGTAACTTTTTTCTCATACAACGATATGTACACGCATTACAAAAATTAACTTCAGTATTACCGTTATCAGTTTTGGGGCTTTCTGCACGCTTAGAAGAAATAACATTTTCTCCTAACTTAGATTCTGCCATGCTATTGAATATGCCTAAATCATATAGAAAAGAAATGATATAATTAAATATAATGTTATTAAAAATAAATATATTATATCCTAACCAACCAAAAACAAACTTACATGATGAACCAAGTATTGAAAGAATTAAAAAACAAGCAATCGTCTTCATTTTTTGCAAAAAGAAAAAAAATATTAAATATTTTTGTTAGTGGCTTTGAGTTCTCCTTGCAAAACTATGGTTACATAGTATCATATTTATATATATCTTTTATTTATGTTACAAAATAATTAATACTCTAATTAACGTTTTTCTTATAAATGATAATTATTAAACCCATATTTTCTTTGAGATTACAGTTTTTATTTTACAGTACTCACTACTCAGTTACAATTTTAATTATAATCAGAGACATTTTCTATCGATGGAATAAAAAATTATCTATTTTGCATCTATTAATAGTCAAAATTGATGGTGTCCAATATGATTTTAAAAAACTCGGTTTGATTGGCTCACATCAACATTTCAAATAGAAATTTTTTTAAAACTATATAATTAGAGTTTTTTTGTATAACTTTGTATTAACAACAAAACTAAATTTATAGTAAATTAGTAAAAAAAAAATTCTTTATCGGAAAAAATTAAAGTGTCAGATAGGAATCATATCATAGGATTTTAAACTCATTCTTATTGATCAACATTACAAATGCTCGATCAAACAAAATATTTTGAAAATTGATATACATATATATATTTTTGTTAAAGAAGATAGTTATATATATATATATATATTAAAGCAAGATTAGTGTAACATTGTCTGAAATCACATGTGTTATGTTTTCATTTGAATGAAAATATCTTAATTTGTAAAACAAAATTAAAGATAGTGGTTAATGTAAAAGGTAATTTGGAAAAGAAGTCTCAAGACAAACAAAGAATACGAGGAGACAAAACATTTTAATATTGATCGAGTTTGTGAAGTTTTCCAAATTCTAAAACTAAAATTTGTTGTATAAGTTTGTATTAACGATAAAAAACAACTAAAATCAGTTTAACATTATATTAGTAAAATTTATTTTTATTTGTTGATAGAATTAAGAGTGTCCATGTATGATTTTAATAACTTAATCTTGTTAGTCCACGTTACAAATGTTCGATCTAACAAAATATTTTAAAAATTGACACACATAGATTCAAAGCAAGATCAATTTGTGGCAAACATTAACGGTTGGGGAGGTTGGAGAGGTTGCACCATCATATATTTGCTTGGACAGCAACTTCACTTTGAGCTGTGACTACATTTCACAAAGAAGTGAGTTGACATACAAGATCAACAATAGAGCCACTGGCCATATATTCCATGATTATCTACAACTTGGTCTGATGAAGGTAAGAACCATATATAGTATTTGGTAATATATGGGCAACGACATTTGTGACAGTACTGAAATTTCCTGTGGTCAACAACAGAAAATGAGCACGCCCATCTTTATACACAAATGTCAACTACAAAAACTGTCTGTTAATCAAAAGCGATCTTCTGGATATCTTCGATCTCATCTTCTCTACCGGATAGCAAGTAAAAAGGTTAGAAAATATCACTGAGCATGTTGGTACTCTCAGACAAACATATTAACATACTGCAGTAAACAACTTACAACTGAATCTGTTAGTCTAGGAGAGCCAAAAATGATAAATGTCCTTTAGCCTTTGAGAATCGTCAACAAGTAACATTCATAGAATATATAAAATGTAATTGCTCAACTTATTAGTCACCAAAAACAGTCTAGTATCCAAAAGCTTAAGAGGAGAACTACAAATATGATCATAAGAGCAATGATTATAATAGAAAAAAAGTACTCACGATTCTTCCAGGTCGATAACTTTAATGGCAACTTGTTTATTGAGGTCCTTATTAAACCTGATAAGCAGCAACACCAGCTCAGCGTATAAATAAGATAGTCTCAATAGTTATCAGACAATCTTTATTGCTTTAAAAAAAAACAATCTCCCGTTTGATCAATCAGAACGAAAACATTCATCGATTACATTCATCAATTTGAATTTGATAATTACAATATCAAATTCAAATTCTCCTAAAGTTCAGGATCGATCCAAATTACTTGATAATTCGACAACGAAGATGCACGAGTACTACATAGCATTCCCGATAAAGCTTTTCCTCGATTTGATTTTCCAATAATTTCTTGTTTTGAATTTTCTTGCAGTTTTCCTTAAAAACCAAATAAAGCAATGGCACCATTCACACAGAATCGACCCAGCTCATAATCCAATCAAGAATGACAACCCGACCTAATGTTTAAACCACTAAAAGTCCAATTAAATATAAAGCCCATTTGATGGTCCATGTAAATGAGATGCATTTCAGCCCGTTTAAACCAAAGAATCAGAATATATTTTGAATCAAATTAACCATTTCTCGAAACAAGTAGGAAGTAGAAGCCAACCCTAGTCTTGCTTCGCGTTACATATTCCTTTGCATCAATTACTTTTTTTTTTTTTATAAAGACATCAGTTACTTTCATATAAATTTATAATAACAACATATTTTTCATTGATACTTCTAAAAAGCCTAGCATGTTTTATACAACAAGAAAGAAACTATGCTCAATAAAAAAGAAGAGATAATGACTTGAATAACCATTTATTATGCTGTATTTACTAAAATAACTCTTTGAGTGATTCAAATTGAAAAAAGTGGTGAAAAGTCCTTATATTCTTCACTGTTCGTTGTATTTACGAGTCTGTCATTTGTTTCTTAAAAAAAAAAAACATTTTATTTACCAATTTGCCATTCCGACATAACATCTCTCTGTTTATTCCCCGACAAAACACACTTTGTCATTTAACTTTAAAACCGCCGATTTTTCACCACAACTCTTCGTCTGTTTTCGTCGAGAAATCATGTGATTTCTTCTTCTTCCCCGACCATATCTCCATTTCTTCCTTGTTCTGCGCGATTTTCTCCGTTAGAAACTTTTATTCTTCCTTTTTCGTCGATTCAGTCATCCCTAACGGCGTTTCTCCATTCGGAACTCCCCGACTCTTCCTTTTTCGGAAACTCCCCGGCGAAATCTCAGTTTCTCCGTTCTTCATGGAGAGGATTTCTTCAATTCAGTTCGACGGTGCTTCCAGAACGGCGTTTCCGTTCACATTCTGCTCCAATTCTGCCGGCTAACTGTGGGTTCTGTTCAGACCGTTTATTCCCCGAATTGTGAAGGTAAGAATAGTGTAAACCCGAGATTTTTCGTGATTTTGTAGATTATAGGTTGACAATCTGAGTTTATTTTCAAATTTGTTGAAAACCCTACAATTTTACAAATGGAAACCCTAAGTCCGTGACCATAGTTGAGATTTCCGGCAAACGAACTAGCCATTGGCCATGAAAACCCTTGAATTCGTAATCGTCAAAGAAGATTATTTATAGATTGATTATTTTCTCGCTGGTAGATTTATTTATGAAATGGTTGTAGATTTGGTGGTTTGTGAAATGGTTATGGTAGACTTGTTGACGCAGATTTGTGTGTGATATAATTTGTTTTCGTTAATGGTAGATTTGTTTGTATGTTTGGTTGGTGATGGTAGACTTGGTAATGGTAGTCTTGTTTGTGATATTTTATATTGTGTAGTGGTTGATTTGTTACGTTTTTTAAATGGTCATGGTAGACTTGTCGAGCGTAGGTTTGTTTGTGAAGGATACATTATTTTTAGTGGTGGTAGACTTGTTGACTTGTTTGTTGGTGGTGGTAATCTTATTGCAGTATAATATTTTGCAGAAATGGCATCTGCAAAACCGAGAAAGGAATATCCACCATGATTGTATCCACCCGGAAAATCTCCTTTGCAAAACCGAAGTATGCATCACAACTGCGCCATTAGTGGTTTTGGAGCGCTACTAAACGCCGTTGGGGAAACCGTTTACAACGATGTGATGAATAATTCACAAGTGGGAGTGATTCTGAAGCTTGCAACAATAGGCTACGTCTGGTGTGCGAAGACTTGCCATAATCTTCTAACCAATCAGTTGGCAATTGAGCAGAATTATGAGATATGGTCCTTAATAGGTGGTCGTCCTATTAGGTTTAGCCTCCACGAGTTCCGCGACATTACACGGCTAAATTGTGAATCGTTTGGAGATGATGTAGAGTTGACAGTTGACCACACTCAGTTTTGGGAACATGCCGGCATCGAAGCAGGAGAAGGACCTAGCTGGGATGAGTTAGTGAGGGCGTTTGAAATTTGTGGTATGTGGGATTATCAGCAGAAGAGACAGCTGGACGTTGGAGTATATGGCCTTGCTCGAACTTCTAGAATCCCTTTCAAGGCTGCAAAAAGTGTGTTGGTTCCAGATGCGTTTGAGAGCCATCCATGGGGTCGGGTTGCATTTCAGCAGTTAGTGCAATCAATTAAAATAGCAAAATTTGACGGGCCTTCCTACACAATCCCTGGATTTGTGCATCCGTTGTTGATATGGGGATATGAAGCTGTTGAGATTATCGGAAAAAAGTTTGGGAGGAGACGGGATGGTCCAATCCCTCTACTACGATGGCGATCGTCCCGTATAAGATACAATCTTGAGGCCTTTATGGAAGAGGATAAGCATAAGAGCGTCGATAAGAAGGTATGTTCTTTTTACTATATACACAATAGTAGACTTATTAGAGTAATTTTTAGATGTTATGGTAGACATATATATATATATATATATATATGTGACGGTAGATTTATCAGAAAATTTGGTGTGACTGGATCTGACTGGTGTGAAATTTGGATTCATGGATGCAGGCTTGTGTTAGACACTTAGTGGAGATGCCTCTTGCTGAGATATATCCAAAATGGGCTGATGAAGAACGAAATTGTGACAAGAAGCTTGATAATATGATTCGCGATATTCTTGACGGTTGCTTGGATGAATCATTTTGGAAAATTGACAACGGTGCGAGAAAGAAGAGGAAGAGCAAAGTGGATGAAAGTGATGACGATTTTATTGAAAAGCCTCCCCCAAAGGCATCGAAGAAAGAAAGAGCCCACGAGGAAGAGCAACGACGAAAGAAGGTTTTTGATCTGGAGAAGAAGGAGATTAGTAGGAAAGAAGAGCAAAGACGAAAGAAGGCATCTGATGTAGCGAACAATAAGGAGAGTGGTACGACTGAAGAGCCAAGTAGAAAGAAGGTTTTCAATGGGTCGAAGAAGAAGACAACACGAACCAAGGAGAAAAGCGATGAGTCAACCGAAACTTCCATGTCTCTTGATGATGAAACAACTTTAGAAGAAGATGTTAACCGACAGAAAGAATCCAAGAGAAAAGCGAAGGCGAGAGAGAAGGAAGAAGAAAATAGGCACACTGAGCTCGCCGTAATGCTAAAAGCTGTACTGGAAAAATAGTAAATGCGATAGATCAGAGGGTGTCTACTATAGAGGGGTCAAGACTAGGTGGTCTGATAGACCCTTTGACAGATGTAAACTCCAATGCTGGGGTTGGTGTTCAAGCAAAACCCGTAGAAGACGGGAGTCCGGAATCGGTACGTAGGGCTCTGTTTTCTGAGAGTCCCTAACATTATGGTTGATGTTTGGATGTTAAACAGTGTATTCTGTGAAACATATGGTTTGTGTAATAGTATGCTTTGCGATGGTTGGTTTATTGTACTTAGAAAGACCTAACCTTGTCCTATTTCTATAAATATGGTAGACTTATTTTCGTAGATAACACAATTTTTTAGACTTATTTAGAGATTACTTGTTCTGTAGATTTACGTTGGTAAACTTATTCTGGTAGACTTATTTCGTAGTCGTTATGGTAGACTTATTTTGGTACGTAGGTAGACTTATTATTAGATTACTCGTTCTGGTAGATTTATGTTGGTAGACTTAGTCTGGTAGACTTATTTTCGTAGAGTCGTTATGGTTATGGTAGACTTATTTTGGTACCTATGTAGACTTATTTTGAGCCTCGTTGGTGGTGGAGGTAGACTTAGTAAATACCAGTGATGGTGTATTGTAGATTCATTACCATGGTCATCCCAGATTTCTAATAGTTATTTCATTTGTCACAGTCTTGGTTACTACAAGACGAGGCAACCTCACAGCCAGGGGTTACATACAAGTGTGCCGTTAGAAACACGAATGTGAAAGGAACTGCTGCGGATAAAGTGAAGACAGTGAAGGTGGAACCAGGTGATCCGAAAAAGAAGAAGAAATCGAATGGAAAGAAGGATATCAATTTTGTGGATATTACCCAACCAGAAGGGCAGAGGAGCAAATTTGTGATCCCACAATTGTATGATGAAGATGATAGCGAGGAGCAGGATGCGGGTTACGGCGGAGTAGATAAGTTTCTCGAATTTATCAATAGAAATGATTTTTATGGGAGGATGTCACGCCACATCGCTTTGGCACCTAATCAAGTGGACTTATGGGGTAAGTATTGGTTTTTTTTATTTTTTTGACCAAGTATTGGTTTTAGAGTTTAGGGATTTGTAGTTTAATACTCTAATGGGTACACTGATTGCTGATTGTTTGGCAACAAAATTTTTTTTAGCATTTGTTTAGTGTTTAGGGTTTAGCGTTTATGTTTAATACTGTAATATTTTAGAGTTTAGGGTTTAGTGTTTAGGGTTTAAGGTTTGAATACTCTTATGTGGCATATTTCTTTGGCAACCATTGCAGAGTTTAGTTTAGCATTTGTTTTCTTAAACGGTTTTAATACTCTTTCGCGACAAAGTCCTTATGACACACACAATACTCTTATGTAGGGTTCAATACTGTATGCATTGTTTATGGTTTAGCCAACTCTTATGTAGCACTTGAGAGTTAACAGTTTAAGGTTTGATACTCGACTACTGTTTAGTGTTTATTTAGGGTATAGATTACTCTATGCGTTGTATCTATACAAAGACATACATAAGGCAAGTTAAAAAGTACATTGCATTAGAATACCAAAGGGTTTAACATAAACATATAACAGTTGTGAAATACAAACCACATAGTTGTCTACATAAAAACGACATAGTTGGCTACATAAAAGGCGAATAGTTGTCTTTAAGCAACACTTACACATATAGGTGGCAAAGTAGTCTACTTATACAGCAAACGTTTTTGCAATTTCGGCCTTACAGGATTCACACCCGCAACTTTGAAACCTGACCGTGTCCCATAGCTGTGCAACCTCATTTTTAGTTATTTCAAGTTCAACACAGAGGTCACCAATCTTTTTTGCCTGATCTGCATTCTCCACCTTTAGCCTAACAACCTCCTTTGCCTGCTCTCCATTCTCTTCCTTTAGCCTAACAACCTCCTGTCCAATAGCCGTATCCCACCTCTTCTGAACGTGAAAGAAGCTGTCGTACTGCATATACACCACATCATCACATCAATTCCAATGGTGGTTTATATAAGCTTTAAAAACAATCTGCAAGCATACCTTGTAGTTTTTGCAGGTGTAGTATCTTGTTCCCTCTGTGATTTCTTCGTTTAAAGCTTCACCACAAGGACACCATGACATTATGCCATAGTCACTATCGGCCCACAGTTCAAGCATCTGGATGTGCTTCCTCATTTTCTTCTCCTCATAAACGTTAGGATTGTTGGGGTCCATGGTTTCTGCGAAAATAAATAGTTGTAATCAAATGTACACAAATCTACCACATAATACGTCTATTATCGAATATTTAAATATACTGCATAATAAATAAGTCTACTGCGAGTTAAACAAATCAACCGGAAAACACGCAGATGACCAGAGATCACCAGATTGTTCTTCTATAGTCATAACTGAACTATGAAAGCCAGAAACTATAAAACCGGCACATATAAAAGATCTATGCGAATTCGGAGGAGAATGAAGAAATATTTATGAGATCCTACCTTATTCCAATAGCCGATTTGAAGAGATGTTGTAAACTGAGACTCTCAGCTTTCTTTGCCGTCGAAGAAAGAGGTGGTCGTGTGAGTTGAGGATGAGTGAATTAGGTTTAGAAGGAGTAAATGAAGGCGCCGGTTTAAACCGGTTTACAGTTTCAGACATACGCGATGGTAGATTTAACTAGTTAATTATTAGTTGTGGTAGACTTATTTTATGGTTATGAAGTTGTGAGTGGAATAGAAAGACGAATTCACCCTTGAAGTTGCCAAAATCTACAGAAAAACCAGTCATCCTCCTCCATAATTAGGGCTGCCGTCTGCCATGGGAGCTCTCTCTTAGATCTATGTTCATAAAATTGATGATCTTTAATGGAGCAGGTGATTTTTGTGTGTGGGACATGGCAATTACAACAAAATCGATGGTTTTTCGTTGTAGACAAGTCTAGAAGATCTACAACAGTTGGGGCTGATCTTCGAACCTCGTATGCCGATTTATAGCGCATGGTATTTGAAGAGTTTGGGTTCGATCAACGGATTTATGACGTACAATTAAGCTACATGGTCACGAAAAGTGTTGTGGATACACCTCCTGTTTTAGTTAGTAATTCTTTACAATTCCGGTCATTTCTCCAACTATTTACAAATCGTACGGCTCGTCTCTGTGTCGAGATCGTCAAGAAAACTCCATGTCATGAAGGTGTTTGAGATACAAGAGCGGAAGACTTATTAACTGATAGCGATACTGATGAGGAAGAGGAGGAATAGATGAGATTTGACTGATGTGATGATCCGGACGGCGCAAGCTCTGGCGATGAAGAATATGGTACCACCAAAGGAAAATTCGCAAAGGAAGAGGAGAAAATGTTTTATCTGCCGCCGAAGAAAAGGGGAGAAAGTTCGACACCTGACTTTTTGTAGTTAGAACGTGGTTCAGTTGAATTGGCCGTCGGTCAACGTTATCCAACCAAAAAGGATTTGAAGCTCAGATTGAAGATGCTTTCAGTTGCCCTGAAGTTTGATTATAATGTCGGTTACTCAACGCCTACATTATTGACAGTACATTGCTGGGTCGATAGGTGTACTTGGCGAGTGAGGGCGGATACTCTCAGGTATGGTCCCGAGTTTTACATCAAGAGTTACGTCCAAGAACACTCGTGTTCCATTACGGAGCGTTCGTGTCGTTCTCGACAAGCAACACCTGACCTTCTCGGAAGGCTATACAGCGAGTTTGTAGGCTGTGTTGGCCCAACTGTATTGCCTTGCCATGTCGCAGATGCTTTGAATAAACGCTATGGAATTAAGGTAAACTTGTTGATAGACATTAACGTTATGATAGACTTGTAATGACATACTTGATATGATAAACATGTTTTCTGTTACGGTAGACTTGTTGTCTGTTACGGTAGACTTGCAATGATAGACTTATTATGATAGAGTTGTTATGGTAGACATGTTATGATAGACTTGTTTTCTATTACGGTAGGTAGACTTATTGTCTGTTACGGTAGACTTGCAATGATATACTTGTTATGATAGACTTTTTATGGTAGACATGTTATGATTGACTTGTTTTCTGTTACGGTAGACTTGTTATTTGTTACGGTAGACTTGTTATGATAGACCTCTTATCTTTTGCTCTGATTGTAGTTGGATTATTGGAAAGCCCATCGCACATTACGATTTGCCCGACAACTGGTATCAGGCAGTTCAGAGAGTGGATACGAAGATCTCCCCGCATACTTATACATGATAAGATGGAAATATCCTAGGACACTCATTAAGCTTGAGGTGGATGAGGAAGAGAGGTTTAAATTCCTTTTCCTTGCTTTCGCTGCAAGCATACACGGGTTCCCATACATGCGTAAAGTTGTCGTCGTTGATGCCACATATTTGCAAGGAAAATATAAGGGAGCACTTCTAACCGCCACAACCCAAGATAGAAATTTCAACATTTTTCCGATTGCATTTGGCGTTGTTGATACTGAGAATCATGAATCGTGGAAGTGGTTCTTAAGACAGCTAAACCGTGTTATTCCAGATGACGAGGGTCTAGCCATGATTTCTGATAGACATAAATCAATCCAAAACGCAATAAAAAAGGTGTATCCGTTGGCATCCACATACCATTTGCATAAGAATATTTTGCTCAAATTCAGAACACGAGAATGTTTCGGACTTGTGAAGAAGGCAGTGTCTGCATATAGGCTTCTAGAGTTTAATCAGCTCTTTGCACAAATACAAGCTTTAGATCCGGCGCTTCATGCATATTTAGTGAACGCTGATGTTCGATTGTGGACCCGGGTGCATTTTCCTGGGAATAGGTACAACTTCACAACGAGCAACATAACTGAGTCATTAAATAGCGTGCTCTCCCCTTTCAGAGGTTCACCACTAGTCCAACTTCTCGACGCTGCGAGGTCGTTGTTAACAAAGTGGTTTGCTGCAAGGAGGAAAAACGCCAGCCTAATGAAAACTACGTTGACCAGAGGTGTAGAAAAGCTGCTAGAGGTACAATTACTTGTACATTATGTTCTCTACACTACGTATGTAACATTACTTACGTTTCTGACAACAATAATATATGACATTTGAAATGCAGTCACGTGTGGAAAATGCAAAGTTATGGACAGTGCAAGAGATTGATTGTGATCAATCGCATGTGACATGTGGGGGGACATTGCATGTCGTCAATTTGACAGAGAAAAAATGCACATGTCGTCGGTTTGGTTTGGATAAGTTACCGTGTGTCCATGCGATTGCAGCTGCAGAGGCTGTAGGTGTATCACGGATCTCGCTCGCCCATACCTACTTCAGAAGAAATTCCTTGTACAATTCATATGCAAAAGCCGTTATGCCTAGAGATGTAGCACTTTCGGTGCCGAAAAATGTGATAGCCAAAGTTTGCAAACCTCCGATCGTTCATCAACCGTCGGGAAGACCAAAAAACTCCAGAATGAAAACTGCACTTGAGGTCGCTATGGAGAGTAAGCGTCCACGCAAATAAAATACGTGTGGAAAATGTAAGAAGCCTGGCCATAATCGAGCTACATGCCGATCCTAGCTTTGTGTGATTCAATGTCTTTCAATAGTTTGAACTATCGGTGTGTATCACAACTTAATTTTACATATCTTAGTTACTAATACTGTATTTATAAGTGGAATAATAATATGTCTGCCATGTACTCGAAAATATGCCTGCCATGTACTCAAAAATAATATGTCTGCAAGTCTACCATAATAGAATATTACCTAAAAACAGGGAACAACAAATCTACCATAATACAATTTGACCCAAAAGAATGGTACAACAAGTCTACCATATTATAACTAAACCCAAAAGAATGGTGCACTTCCACATTAACTCTACCATAAGTGTGCAATAACAATTCTGCCACAATAACAATTCTTCCATAACTTAAATTTACTTCAGAGAGTCAGTCTGTAGTGGAAATTTGTCGTCGTCGTTTGTTCTCCAAGGTAAAGGGCACGATAACTGGATACACTCCTCAGGCGGCAACTCATCAAGTACCTCTACTGCATATTTCACCCGCAAGGAACCAACAGTGGTATCATTAAGCCTGTGTGTACTATGTCCAAGCGCTAGACACTCGATAAACTTCAATGCGTAAACTCCACAGTCGCCTTCTTGGCTATTTTGCGGGAAACTTGTAACCTTGTAAAAGTTGTACGCTGCCTCGCTCATCTTCTTCCTCTTATCAGGTGGTGCCATGTGCTTGAACAAGAAAGGAATCATCCTCATGTACGGTCTGCATTCCTCATGTAAAAAATCTTTGGAGTACAGACGGTTGATGCTATCATATGCCTTCACCCTTTTCGTGATGAGATCAACTTTGACCGCTATCCAATGTACCCCTGCACATTGTGGACAATGTACAGCGTATCCACATCCTCACCCCATTTTTTGTTGGTACAAGCGAAATCTGGGGCTGTACCATTGAAGGTGTTTACGAACCCTTGATGAAACGTATAAGACTTGTGCTTCCCGTCGAAGTCATTTTTATACTCACTACACCAAATACTTGTAAACGAAGGGTCAAGGAAAGAAATTCTGTCACTGTGATACGAAGAGGGGTTGGCTAACGAACGTTGTCGGAACATATCCATAACATCAATCATGTGCTGCAACATAAATTACCAAAACAGTTGTTAGGGGATCAAATAATTAATCATTAAATAATAATTATGCAAGTAATGATTTTACCGGATCACGCAGCCACCCAAAATTGATCATTATTCCGTGGCCATAGTTGTTTAGGTGTCATCAGTTGAACATAGAACTGAACCAGTCTAAGGCTATCGTCCAACGGATTGTCACTGCAATTTAATGTCAATTACGATTCCATATACTTTCAGTAAGAAAGAGAAAATTGCCAAAGATACTTACAAAGTCTCTTCGTACAAACGCCACTAACGCATCCAATTTTGCTTGGCCAACCTTTTCAAAAAGATTGTACACCGACGGAGAAGGATTTACACCAGCGATAATCCGTTTCACCGCTGACGATTCCAACATTTTCCGACACAACTCTACCATTCGACCCATTAATCTACCGTCATTAACATATGAAAAACGGTTTTTCAAGAATTGAAATGTGCAATTAATCTACCACCATTACAGATATATCTACCGTAAATACGATAATCTACCGTCAAACAAAATATATCTACCGCATCAAAATTTATCTACCATCACTAACTCAAAAATCTACCATAACTACATGTATACCGTGATTCATAATAAATCTACCACCAGATTATAAATCTATCGTCAAGAAAAATAAATCTACCAAACTCCACCAATTAATCTACCACGCGATAATTAAATCTGTCATTTGTAAGATAAGTCT
Organism: Noccaea bulbosa; assembly: GCA_900406535.1. Lineage (NCBI taxonomy): Eukaryota > Viridiplantae > Streptophyta > Magnoliopsida > Brassicales > Brassicaceae > Noccaea > Noccaea bulbosa. The sequence goes on from OVBJ01001168.1 coordinate 15,794, forward strand.
ACCAGACATACTTAAATCTACCACCACTAAAAATTAAATCTACCGTTTCGTTTATAACTCTACCGTTTCCAAGTAACTCTACCATCATGCGATCATATGTCATCACCGAAAAAGTCTACCGCTCGTAACAAAAATCTACCGTTCAAAACATAAATCTACCACCGCCAACTAAATCTATTGTGACATAAAATTTATCTACCGCAGATAAATAAATCTACTATAACTGCCTCGGTAGATTTATTATTTTGCATGAAAATTTTTCATTAATGGTAATTTAGTAATTCATATTTTTTGAATATAAAGAATTAAGGGTAAAACATGTATGAAAATATTTCTAGTAATTAAAAAAACTTGATATTATTCTGGTCATTAGAGCATAATAAAAAATTATTCCGATTATTCCCTCTAAAAAAAATATATATGTTGGAATTTAGTTTTATTTTTTGTTTAGTTTAATCACCGCTCCCTAATTTAGGGTATTCAATTTGGTAAAACCGAACTGAACCGAAATAAGTCATATGGTTTGGATTTAGATACACCGTGTAGACCGTATAAACCGTATGTATGTAATTTTATATAAACAGTGGATATTGGTAGGTTATATTAACCGCAAAAACTGTAAAAACCAAAAAATCCAAATATCTCTATATGTTAATATAATAATATATTATATACGTATATGATAGTTAGAATAATTTCATATAAAATTATAATTTTTTTATTAAAATAAGACTTGACCATTTTTTTATTTGAATTTGATTTTTTGATTAGTAGAAAAATTAAAAAACCTAAATAAAAAATAATAATAATACAAAACGACAAATAAATCAAAAACCGAAATTATTCAAACAAAAAATATCCAAACAAAAAAAACCGATAACCGAGACTATACAAATTGAAGCAAACCGAAATAAGTATGAATATAATATGGTAACTTTATTTTATTAATCAAAAAACCAAAAATCAAGAAAACCGTTCCAAAACCGAATCGATATTTGGATTGAACACCTATACCCTAATTCTTCGCTATATAATTTGACAAATCCAATAAATTTACCCATAATTTTCAAAAAAAAAAAAACAGTGGGTCCCCGCAAAAGAAAATTAGTGAATTAGTGAGTACAGAACAGAACCGGTCAATGCGGAGGAAAAAACTCGTCAGAATTTCAGACTGATGCAACCAGACCAACTCTCTGTTACGAGTTACCTATTTGTTTCACGCGCCACTCACTAATGTATTCCTCACGGTCTTTGGTTTCTTACTTCCTTTTCGTCTCTGTGTTTGTATGCGTACTTAACACGCGCATGAGGTCAAAACCAGACGCTGGGTCACTGTGGACAAAGCCACTCGAATCTTACACACGAGCACGTGCGCACGTGACTCCTAAATCTCTTCTTCCTATATATTCTCTTTGTCGTGCCCTTAATCTGCGTGCGTGTCATACACAAGTAAAATCTTGGTCCAAATACCAAATCCTAAGTTCGACGACGACACAATTAAAGCCTTTTTTCTTCAGCTTTTTTCACCAAAGAAAAAAAAACATTTATATTTGTTGGTTTTATAGTCGTGTCACTATAATTACATATATGTAAAAGAACAATTATTTTTAGTGAGGAAAAATGACGAGTAATTGATTATGGTCTAATTGCAACTTTAATCATAACAACAGTTTATCCACTCAAGACCATATGATTATTTCTCTTTCAGAAAAGCAATATTTTAATTAAAAATAATAATTAACGGTTGATAATTGGATTCCCTCCAAATAAAGCAAAAAAAAAGATTTTATCATGAAGATATTCACATATCTTTGACTTTCTTGGCCTACGAGATAATAACTTTTTCATGAAAAAACAAAACTTTAACCTTGTCTTCAATTGGTTATCAGTAATTAAGTATGCATTGTTTGTTGTTAACTATACCAAACCCCAAGAAATTCGTATCCTCCTGTATTCCTGTTACCGCAAGATTGTAAGATATTACCAATCCATCACAACTAAAAAAACACATAATTGTGTCGACAAACAGTAAATGTTTATTTTATTTTGCACAAACAGTAAATGTTGGTTTGTAAATCGGATAATTAACCTTTTTTTTTTTTTTCTTTTAAACAAACAAAAGCTTTTTTAAAAAAGATTAAGATTAGAACATAACCGACAAAAAAGAAGAAGAGATTAGAACATAAAAGAGTCCATGGCCTGAAGCTTGAAATAAGCAGCAAAGAAGAGCAAGAAGGCCAACGAAAAGGCTAAAGCGAGAGGAGAAATATAACACATACATACATCGAGTACTCATCGACATATATATTTTTTGTAAATGGTGGGCTCGGAACATCATCATCATCATCATCATCATCAACAACAACATCATCAAAACCATCAGCAGCAGCAACAAAGGAGCAAAGAGGCTTTAGGGATGGTTGCTCTCCACGATGCCCTTAGAACTGTCTGTCTCAACACCGAGTGGACTTACTCCGTCTTCTGGTCCATCCGTCCCCGTCCGTACGTCTCTCTCTCCCTCCTTCTTTCTTTCTTTCTCTCTCTCTCTCTAAGCGATGACGTGCTCTTCAGGAGAGTTCGAGGCGGTGGCAACGGCTGCAAGGTCGGCGACGACAATGGAAGCTTGTAAGTTACACTTTTTTACTACTTTATTTACATTAGTCAGTAGTCAAAGCTTTTAGTACGGTTTAGTCTTTTTGAACCATGATTAAATAAGTCAACATTTTTCCCTTATCGTTTATTGTCGTTACTCGCCGGGAACTCTGCCTGGAAATCTATTTTCCGACAAGAAACTAGATAGACAAATATTAACTATAGGCTTGAATTTATAAACATATATATCCAAAATAATAACAAATGTTGCTGCATGAACCCATGAGGAGTCTACTTATGATGTGTTAGTTTTAGAAAAGTTATACATGATCTCCTAAAAAAGACAATGTCAACCGTAGGCTATGTATAATGTGGATGATCCTGTTTAATAGCCATAGGTTTTTTTTCACTAGTAAAATACGAAAAAGTAATACACACATATTTATGCTATACATGTTTATTGACTTATTTTTTTCGATAAAAATGTATTGACTTATTGATGTGTTGGGATGCAGGATGTTGATGTGGGAAGATGGATACTGCAGAGGAAGAGGAGGAACAGGAGATTGCTATGGAGACATGGAAGGAGAAGATCCTGTTCGTAAATCTTTCAGCAAAATGTCCATTCAGTTATATAATTATGGCGAAGGGTGGGTACTTGGTAGGTCCTTAGTTACTTTTTTGTTATCATTTTTGGCTGTGTGAACATGTAACTCTTGACCTTATCACTGCTGACACTGCATATTGACCAATAACTGAAGCTATTTATGTTACTCTTTTTTTTGTTATTTTCTGGGTTTGGCAACGACATATTTTTGGTGAACAGGTTAATGGGGAAGGTTGCTTCAGATAAATGCCATAAATGGGTTTTCAAGGAACAAACTGAATCTGAAACTAATGCCTCTAGTTACTGGCAAAGCTCATTCGATGCTGTACGTTTGTTAATAAAATAAATGGAGCATTTATGTATAATTAAGATTTTGGATCTGCAAATCTGTAACCTGGCCAAGATCTATCTCTAAAAAATGCAGATTCCTTCGGAGTGGAATGAGCAGTTTGAATCTGGAATTCAGGTAAAACAAGAACAAAGAATGTTCTGTACTTTCTTGGTTTCTTGTTTCTCAAGTCACCTTGTGATTTTATTCTTCTCACTACAAATACAGACTATAGCTGTTATTCAAGCTGGACATGGCCTTTTACAACTCGGTTCTTGCAAAATTGTAAGTATACTAGAGTAATGAGAGGTTCTTACTTGGGATCTATGGGGTTATATATTCTCTAAACCGCCGATTTTACTCAGATACCTGAAGATCTGCACTTTGTACTTCGGATGAGGCACACTTTTGAATCGCTCGGCTACCAATCCGGCTTTTACCTCTCTCAGCTCTTCTCCTCCAACAGAACCACTTCGTCTTCAAACACATCACTCATGGGCTCAAACCACCCTATACTTCCACCACAGACTCAACCATTGCAACCCTCTCTTCCTCTCTACAACTGGAGTGGTACGAGCCAACGACCGATGATGGCTCAATCAAATTTGCCTACCTACCAGCCTCACATGCCTTTCCCGGTAATGCCACATTCTAACAAAGAACAAGACGCAGACGTGAAATGGCCCACCGGGTTATCTTTCTTCAATGCGTTGACTAACAATGTCAACGCTAAGCTTCTGTTTGATACAGAGGGCCTAGTTGACAAACCGGACCACCAGAGCCACCAGAACCAGAGCCAGGAACAGAGCAACTCTGAGAGTCAAGCGAATCCGAGTGAGTTCTTGAGCCTTGATAGTCACCACCGAAACATGAGTTTCTTGGAGTGATGTTCTTAGTTTGCTTCTTTTTCTTATGTCTTTTGTTTGTTGTTTCGATCGTTTTTATCATCACTTTGTGATGAACATAGTTAATCTACTCTCTTTTATTTTCAGTCAATCTACTCTTTTAATTACTTTAATTTTCTGTCAAAATTGTACTTTTTATTTATTTCTTGAAAACTTGTCTAGACCTTTTTAAAGTTTGGAAGTGTTCTTGTTAAACCACATAAGAGCAAGATTATCAATAGATACAAAATTTGTATCTTAACATTATTAAAGTAATAAAATTAAGTTAGGATATATAGTTAAGATACATCTGTTTTCGCATAGATTATTGGTAAAGTTTTTAAGGTGTTCTTAAATTTTTTTTTTTTTTTTTTTTTTTTTTTTTTTTTTTTTTTTTTTTTTNATACATATTTTACATTGATTGAAAATTAAATCATAATTTCACATAAAACATTTAAAACATAACTTTTGAAACGATTAATACGAAAAACAGATTTAAATGTCATCTTCATCTTCATCGTCAACTTCATCTTCATCAGAATAATCGTCCTCATCATCTATATCTTGACCATTGACATGTCTCTGCCATATATTCGCAACTAAATCCTTTTTCAGTTGTTGTTGCACTTTGCTATCACGAACTCTAGTTCGAGCATTCAAAATTTCCTGAAGATTTGTATGCCTTCTGCGAACCCGTGTGCACACATGTGTATTTCCCTCTCCTTGTTGGAATTCTGCTATGTAGTCACGATAACGGTAAGTATCTCGTTCGTCTTCTACTATCATATTGTGTAGTATGACACAGGCTCTCATAATCTTTCCAATTTTGGCTTTTTCCCACAAGAGAATCGGGTTTCTGACAATAGCAAATCATGCTTGCAAGACTCCGAAAGCACGCTCGACATCTTTTCGGACACCTTTTTGGCAAATTGTTTTGCTTTCGGACCCTTGGGAAGTTTAATAGACTGGATAAAAATTGACCAGTTTGGATAAATACCATCTGTAAGATAGTAAGCGAAACCATACTCCTGTCCATTGACAGAGAAATGCACTTGCGGAGCTACCCCATTAATTATATCATAAAAAGGGTGACCGATCAAGAACGTTGAGATCGTTTAAGGTACCTGGAAGTCCAAAAAATGCGTGCCATATCCAAAGATCATACGAAGCTACCGCCTCCAAAACGACTGTCGGTTTTGCTGAACCACGTGAATATTGCCCTTTCAAAGCGGTAGGACAATTCTTCCACTCACAGTGCATACAGTCAATGCTTCCTATCATCCCGGGAAATCCACGTTGTTCTCCCTTATCAAGTAGCCATTGAAGATCATATGCTGTGGGCCTTCTTAGGTACTTATCGCCGTACAAAGATATTATTCCTTCGACGAACTCCATCAAACATTGACGAGCAGTAGTTTCAGTCACCCAGAGGTATTCGTCAACCGCATCAGCCGCATAACCATATGCCAAGAGACGAATTGCTTCTGTATACTTTTGTATGCCGGAGAAACCGGGCCTGCCTGTAGCATCTTCATTATGTTTAAAGAATTCGAATGCACCGGAGAGTCCATAACAATCTGCAAGAATAACGGCTTGTTCATTAGAAAACGTCGTTGAAACAAAGCAGGAGGGTATGTGGGAGCTTCGCTGAAGTAATCATTCCATAAACGGGTGTGGCCTTCTTCACGATTTCTTTCAATAAAGATACGTTTCTTCCTTGTCTTATTTGCCTTCTCTTGATCATCATAACAACTTAACAAATTTTCAAAAGATTGATCGAGATATTGATCAATCATTTGGTCGAAATTTAGATCAGTTGAATCGCTGAAAGGATCACGTGATGAAGACGCCATAGTTGTGTTTAAATTTTTTGTGATAATGTAAAGTTTGATTGAAATAAGAGAATGATTTTAACAAGTAATAAGAAATGATAAAGAAGACTTGTGCGCATAAAAATAGGAGAAGAAGAAAGAGAGAACACAAAACTTGTAATAAGAAATGATAATGAATTGTGCTCATGTCGTAAACAAGAAGAAGTGTATAAATAGCAAATGAAAAACATAGAACTTGTGGTCTATGTTCCTTACAACAAAGAAACAAAAACCGTGACTTTTCTTGTACCCATCCCACAAAACATGTGGTCTCCATTTTGTGACAACAAAGTTAAAAATCCGTGACTCCTCTTGAGGCATCTTGGCATCAATCTGTGACTCCTCCGTGTCTCCATTTTGGCATCAATCATGCCATCATGTTTGTGACAAAACTGAACCTGCAAAGAGACAAAAACATAACAGAAACTTAAAACATGTTTGAAATATATATATATATATATATATATATATATATATGTATGAAACAAGAACACACCGAAAGCCAAGTTAATCTTAAAACAAGTACATTAACATTAAGCAAAGAACATGTAACCGAAAGCCAAGTTAATATTATTAAACATTCAGCTAGTACATTAAACATTATGCTAAGAACAGAAGAACCACAAGCGAATTCTAAGAACATGAAAGAGAACATAAAACATTAAGCTAAGAACATAAAAGAGAACTACAAGATAAAATCATTCAAACAAGATACACGACCGAGGATAGGTTCACATAAACATTTCGGAATACAGCTTCTGTTTTATGGCTTCATCAATCTCAGAAAGAGGTTCTTTCATTGCAAGAATACTCTCTAGCATAGCCATCTTCGACACTCTCTCTTTCAAAGACATGTCTCTCTCTCTCTCTCTCAAAGCCATGTCAGCCTTCTTGATAGACCATGCGCTTTCAAGCTTTTCAAGGTCAACCACAGACTTGTCTTCTTCTACTTTCTTCTTGCCTCTGTTTTTTGCTGCCTTAACTCCTGGAGGACGTTCCGTGGCTTGGCTATCAACACTGGTGAAGTCGTCAGAGTTTTCTGCTAGGGAACCATCATTACACTTTCTTCTTTTACTCGTTCCATCGGTTTTTGGTATAGAAAAGGATAACCATTTCTGGTCATACCGTAGCTCCCTCCAAGCATGTACAAGGTTGAACCTTTTCCCGTAGTCGTTGAAGAAGATATCGTAGGCCAATTTAAGGACATCGTCTTCGTTCTGACCACTTGCTTTCCCTCTTGTTGCAGCGTCATATGCTCTGCAGAATTTCTGCACCACTTCATTGATCTTCTGCCACCGTTGCTTGCAGTAATCTGGCTCTCTATTCATTGGAGCCATGAGGCGGCAATGCGTTTCCAGAAGGTCCCTAATTTCTGCTCATTGCCGACGACAGAGTCTTTGCTCGTATTCAACCAAGCACTGATGAGACTGAGATCATCCAATGGAGTCCATTTCTGCCTTTCTTTACATCGTCGTCCAGGAATGGCTTGTGTGACCGACGCCTCTTGAGTGCATTGATAAAAACTAGGAGGGACTTGGGATGAACCAAGTTCAACGGAAGGAGGAAACCTATTTTGACTATACAAATCATAAAGGAGAGTATCTTGTTGACTATTCTAAAGGCCAACAAGACTAGAAGGATTTGTGGAGTCCATAAACGAATGATAAGAAAGATAAAAGGAAGTGTGTTTCGAAGATAAGAACAAAGAGAAGAGGAGTTGGTTTATTACGGCTTAAGGAATTGGTGTTTAGGAGAAGAGCAAAGCGTTTAAATAGATGATAAAGACAATTAATAAAGACAACCACATTGACAATTATCTAACACATCACATGCATTTATTACTTAAACCATGTCTAATCTAACTCATCACACGCATCATACCCTAACAAGTCACTAGCCATACCCTAACAAGTCACTAGCCATCTATCAGAGTAACATTCTCAACCAACTCACACAAGCATTTATTATCAGTCACAACCATAAAGCAAAACAGACTATATCGATTGAACCGCAAACAGACTAAGCAATCACAGTCAATACAAGTCACTAGCCATCTTTCACAGTTAAAGTCTCAACCATAAACCACTTCTAACAATCATTTATACTCGCTAAAAGGAGACAGAAATTGAAGTGATAACTAAAGAAAAAAATTCCTTTAACAGTAAGAAGAATTGATTGTCATAGTACAGCTTCAGCTAAGTAGTACTCGTCAATCATTAAAACGAACCAGAACTAAGAAGTAAAGCTATCATTCACAGTTTCAATGGCAATCAGACTCAAAAGAGAGGACAGAAAGCCAAGACAAAACACATAAGCAGAAGCCTCAAATCTGTAACACAAACTCATATAAAAAAAACAAGCAAAAGAAACCAAATAAATAAACTCTGATTGAAGAAGCAGACTTATCTCTGAAACGCATCATAGTAGCTCCATCGCTCCTCATAGTAGTTAAAGTAGGTTGAAAATCTTTCAATGCTTCCTGTGGACAGCGAAACAACAGTCATATTTTTGAGAAAATGCAAAACATAAACTAGATCATAAAGGAAATCACTTTGCTACACATCTTTTCACTGTCTAGAGCAGGGATATAAGTATTTGATTACCTTGCATTCTTCAGGAAATTTAAATCGCCGAATTACATGATAGAACGCCTCCCTTACATGATTAAGACCGCCAAAATGGCATATATGCAATATTTTCATATAAAGAGTTCACATTTCCAAACAGATTCTTAACAAAATTAGGCCCTTAGACATATATGTTCAATCAAACGAAGCTAATGATCATGAAACCCATAAAAATATAAAGGAAAAACTAACATTGGCATCTTAAGGGTTTTTGATGTAGGTAGCTTCTGCTGCTTTCCGAGCATGTTCAAAGAACATCAAACTCTGTCCACCCGAACCGCCTTCTGTGCATGGCTCCGAAGGGAGAATCGGATACCCGTTTCAAAATCGAATCAAATCGGGGAGAATCGAATCGAATCACATGCATAAAACAATCACTCTGCAATCAAGAGGGTTGACGGAGACAGCTTTGGCCCGGACGAGAACCTCATTCAGATTAAGATTCGGCACCAGAAATTTCTCTCGGAGCTTCAAAACCTCCGGACCGCCAAAGCGAGGCAACATCACACGACAACCGGAAAAGACGCACTGAAGAGAGGATAACCTCGCCGACCGGAAAACCAATCCCGCGCCAGAATCACTGCGCAATGATCTCATCACTCGCTTTTCTCCGTCTTCTTTCTATCAGATGAATCGATTCGCCTTCGAATCGCACATAGAGACCGACAACAAAGAGAGAAGAAAAAAAATGGGTGAATGAAAAAAAGACCAAACTATTTCGCAAGAAAAAGAAAAAAGCCAACTGTCACACATAAGATATGTTCTTAGACTATCTTATATAAGAAACATTTTCTTATTTTTGTTTTCTTTTTTATTTTAAAAAATGCTTTAATTTATCTAAGATAGATCATAAGATCGACTGATAATGATGGTCACCTATTTTGAGTTATGGACACACAAGGCCAAAACATGTGTGTCGGGCGTGCGACCCATCAACCTACTAGCAATGGGGAAGAAAACATAGCATGTCGCAACAAAAGCTTGATTCGAGGCGTCAGCAAAACACTGCCGTCTGTTCCCTTCAGTCCCTTAGCGCCCCGAGACGGGAGTGGGGGACGGTCGTTAGACGGCAACAGCAGCACCGGCTCCACGAAGTCTGAATCGAATATTTCTGATGGCTTTCCCAAATTCATTCGTAAATTAAAATCAAAGGGCTAGAAGCGCTCGCTTCTAGCTGCTTCGCCTGCTTCTTC
>OVBJ01001169.1:0-32647 GCA_900406535.1 Noccaea bulbosa
AAAATAGCATGATAAGATATGCTTAAATGTGCTAAAATACCAAGACATCAGAAATCAAAAACACATTTTTCGCATTCACCATTTTTTTTTTTTCTTATCTCTTTTGCAAAGCTTTGTTGCTTTTATTATTTAGTAGTAATGCAAAGAACATAAAAGGGCGGGGGTATTTATAATTCATATGAGTATATATGGAGATTGTTAATTTGTTATCTTTAGTACAAGTTGGATGATGGATGATTATTTAATTAGATACGATTTGACGATTTCGTTATGGGCAGTGTGTTGTCCTTTTCGTAATCATTGTCGCATTGTTCTTTTTCATCGACTAATGATCGTCCAACTAAAAGTTTTATCACCAAGATTTTTATTTACATGTGTTACAACTTACAAACGAATCAAAGATAATCATTCGACAATGATTACATTAAGAATATAATCCTGATATGTTTTCACGAAATGTTCCATAATCGCCTCCTTTAGCGGTTCAGCCTTTTACCCAAGTTTGCCTCTTTATAATTTTTTTCATATACCCTAACCATTCTGTTTTTCTTTTTGATATGTTTTTTTTTATCCTCGTTATCATAATTAACTTCTTATGTAGTCTATATTCGTACTTTATTTCATACATGTTCGCAATTCCTTAATTTTCATATATCTGCGATATTTTTCCTTAAAGAGTTAAATTTTATAATTAAAAAATATAAAAGCATAATAGAAAAGCCATGGAAGTTGGATCAAGAGGAGGGATCTTACCAAGGAGACTATGTACCCAACCAAACAACATTCGGAGAGGCCACAAAGAACAAACCCGAGTCCGAACCCGATTTGATCGATCGTTTTCGATGCGGTGAGAGACTCTTTCGTCTATGTTGTTATCGGAAACGCCTAAGTTAACCTCAAAACGACAAATGGGACAAGTGTTATGAATATGCAACCAAGACACAATGCAGCTTGAATGGTACAAATGCAAACATTTCAACTCTTTTCCTTCCTCTCCAACTTCAAACTCTTCCTTGCAAATCGCACAAACCTTCTCCTTCGCCAAATCATCTTCCGAGATCGTCACCGTCTTTACAGCCTCGATGGCGGATATAGAGGCTGGTGGCGGACCGACCGGTTCGTTAGGCATGACATCGGCGAATTCATCATCGGTATGATTAAGTTGTTCATGATTGAACCGGGTACTTCTCGGTTGGTTGATAATATGGAGAGTGATCCAGTCGGTATCGGTATCCCAATAAGGTCGGTTTAGCCTTACAATGTCAAGCTCGTCGTGAAGATTGATCTCTCTAGAACAGAAAGGACATAAAGGACCATATAGACCATAGTTTTGGAGCCTAATGGTACGGCTACAATGACGGCAATAGAAGTAATGGAACGTTCTTGTTCTTCTTGTTCCATTCACAATAACTCTTGGACGATACTCCGTTGTCATGTCTTTACGTGGAATTTTTAGTCTTTTTGGGGAGGTTTAGGGTCTAAAAAATTACATGCATCTTATACCTAAATACGTGTACATGATTTCAAGAAGAGGTAAGACGAAGCCTATACGAATGAGTTATTCCTTTTCTGTGTCTAGGACGGTGTCTTATGGTCTCTGCTTATGTTAACTTGCGAATCTTTAGTAAATTTGTCTTGTACGAATCAAAGATTCAAATGGATGATGATGCTTGGAGAATCAATTATGACCAATGGTGTAGGTTTAGCAAATAAGTTATTTTGAACGGCCCATTATCAGCCCATTAAAATGGAACAGACTTTGAATGTCTTCTTCCTTTTAGCTTTTTAAACAAATGACTTAAACAACCAGCTTCAGTGTCTTTGACCCAAAAAAAAATATATTAGTATGTCCAGTTTGATTCATTTTAATCGAATAGTTATAGAACCAAGACATTATAAAGAAAAATATATACATGAACCATACAAGGATATAATTCAGTTTTATTCATCCACATCCCTAGCTTGTAGTTAGTGGAATCGAACTAAACCATTTTCTTAAGTTTCAAAAAGGATTAAGGAAACTTTCTAGTTTCTACTAGAAAATCTGAAGCTGGTTGTTCAAAAAAAAAAAAAAACAACAAATCTGTAGCTGAAGTAGGCAGTAATCATTATGATAGAGGTATTGTTATCTGTTGTTATCTGTTAAAAGTCAAAAGCTTACAATTTTGTATTGTTCATACAAATATAATCCGACATCTAGAAACATGAGTTTTTAATGTGGTGGAAACATGAGTTTTGATACTAGTAATGAAGGCACAAGGTCCAAGAAATCGTCGTCTAACACTCAGTTGATCGATATATAAACGACAACTGATTCAAAAGCACGAACACACCAATAACATATATATATATATATATATATATATCATAGTTATTATTAGTTGATTAGTATGTTGATTTCAAACATTTGGACTTAATGTGGGGAGATTGTTGAGGGTGATGTCTTTGCTAGTCTTATTTGTTTCAATATGATCCATTGTCGGACTGATACTCTTCATTTCCTTGTTTTTACCCCATAGCACAAGATATAATCCTCCCACGATAATCACGGTACCAACTATGCTGTAATGTCGCCAGAGTAGAAAATATATCATTATATACATCAAATCCATCTCCACAAAACAATACAATATACATGTGATTTATTAATTTGTACCTCCCCAAATGAAGTGTTTCATTTAGAACAAATGATCCAAAAAGTGCTACGATCACAAGTCCTACAGGACTAAACACCGATACAAATAATGCCCCTCTTGACTCAATACACCATGCGTTAACCGCTACAACCATCCCGGAAATCACAATTGCCTGTAATGCAATAGACCAGATCAAACAAAATTCATACATGTAATCATATATACTCCAAGAATCACATAAATGTGTTATACCAACAAGACATATATATATATATATATCCTTGTAACAAAGCCGACCCTTAAAATATACATATGGATAATGGGTGGATTGATAATTACCCCATAAGCAATGGTTAAGAGTCTGATATTCCATCCTAATCTCCATTCCTTTAAATCGAAATTCCAGCAAAGAGCGACAAGCAGAGCAACCATGCTTCCCATCATGTTCATTAGTGCCGCGTTCCAATAAGGCCCTCCAAATTTTTTGCTTATCTTAACCTGTAAACCAAAAATCTTACAACATAATTAAAGTGAACCATCTGAATAACACATAAATAAGCCATGTGGCCTTTGATATTGTCTAGTCCTATCACAAAGTAGTTTTTGTATGATATGCATATAATTAAGGGCTGCGAAATACATTTAAAATTCCGTTTAATCCAAAACCAAACTATATGCTTCAATAAACATACATACACATATGGAGAGGAAAACTCAAAAACGCTTACCTGCAGTAGTAGCCAAAGTGAGTAGGAAAGGTAACCGCCAAAAACTAGAAGAGCGCCGAAGATGGAAATGTGGTGGGTGCTAGAATCACGTGTTTGATTTACAAGGTCAACGTGAGTTGACCATAGAGGAATGGTTTTTCCTCTGTAGAATATAAAGACAAGAGCTCCACCAACACCAAGCATTGTCCCAACAACCTTAGCCTTCCCTTCGCTCGATCTAAGCCGTACACTCTCCATCCTATATATGTGACCCCACCGTATTAAAAAAATAGATTAGAAATAGCGTAAAACATGTATAAAATTGTCATTAAGTAATCAAACTTGCCTAAGAAGTGCAGCTAAGATGAAAGTGATCAAGGGAGTGAGAACTCCGGCGGCGGAGGTGAATGTTGCTGACGTTAGAGCCAGACCCGTAAGTATTAAGATAGTTGGTAGCACCGCACTGTTCAATTTATCAGAAAGTTACGATATATCCAATGTATGTTTGTTCAATTTCAATAGAAAAGAAAAAAACAAAAGAAATGGTTGTAGTTTGGCAAGACATGAATAAATATAGCATTGGGAAACAAAATAAACAAAAAGGAAAAGAGTTTCAGTCTGAACATTCATATGAAGAGTTTGAGAAACAACTCTCTCTTTTTTTTTTTTTTCTGTGTGTGACAATTTACGTACCCGATTATTCCCGAGAGAAGAGCTAGTAAGAGTAGCCTCCATGTGAACTCTGGCCTCTTCTTCCTAATCGATCACATGGAGTTTAGGAAATAAACGAGAAAAATTATTGATAAATACGACATATAAATACAAAAAGAAACCTTTGAAAGATGAAGGACATGGGAAGCATGAAAAGTGTAGCGAAGAAGAGACGATAAGCCACGAGAACTCTTGGATTCATACCATCTTCCATGGCAAGCTTGAACAAAATGTTCAATCCTGCCGAAGCTATCTGAACCACCACCATTGCCGTTATACCCTTCATTTCTCTCCATATTTCACATATTTGCCCCATCATTTTTTTAGTTTTTCTACTCTTTTTTTACCCTACTCTATTTTACTTATCAGTTACAAGAGAGGGAGATAGAGAGGAGCTAGGTGAGTTAGGTACTCCTGAGTCCTGACCACCTGAGCTTTATTTATCACGCCCACAAATCTCTTTCTTTCTTTTTTCCTTCCTCCTCTAAAATTTGTTTTCGCTGTGATCCACTAAGTTATAGTACCGTAAATGAGTTGTGTGATATAAGTAGATGCCAAATTCAAGTAATCTATGTTTCCGGAATAATGTTTTAGATTTATTATACCCCACCATAGAATACAATGTAGTGTAAAGTGCTTCTAAAGTCTTGTAATCTAACTAAATAATACACTAAAACATAAAGTTATAAGCGATATAGTCTGTATTTAAAAGTAACAATTAAACACAATAGAGATCTTTTGTCTGGTCACAAACGAGCAGCGATATTCATAGAATAGAGGCACAAAGTTTCGAACAATGAAGAATTGAATATGGAACACACAAACATTAATTTCGGACTACTCGATCGAGATAGAGGCAGTTACATAAATAAGAAAACAATAAGGAGAAAATAGATTACAAAACTACAATGCAATGTATATTAATCATATGATGGTGGAAAAAAAAGTTTAGTGGCCATGGTCTTGTGAATTAGACGCGTTTTTATTTGGTAAACACGCAAAACCCCGGTTTTTTCTCCTGAAATTTTCCGAGTAAAAAACAAATTGTGGTTGGATATTTTAACATTTCTAGAAAGTTGAAACAAACTAGTAGACCTCTACAGTATGAATTCTTGCACTCCACCTTGTTCAGACAGCAGACGTGTAGGTGTAAGCGAGTGATTTTTGTTGCTTTGTATAAAAACATTTTGAAATAAATCATAATATAATCTTTGTCCAAAACTATTATTTATCTCCAAAAAATAGTGTATACCTTTGTATATAAACCGAAATGCGTAAGGAATCCAGCAACGTGTTCAAATGCTGTTGACACGTGCGACGCATGCTTTTCTGCTTTGTGATTCTCCGTTACGTACGTACGACAACAGAAAACTATAAATAAAATAAAAAGAAATATACAAAAGCTTGTAATCCATCAAACTGTATCATTTTCCTTAATACTGAGAGTTTCGAATTGTTGAGTGTCAATTAGTTCATGTGCAGGCATGCATGAGATGAGCATGGCTTGTGAAAATATGCTTCACCTTGGCCGTTGATTGTTTATCCACCTTTTAAGGAATCTCATCTTTATTTCTATTCACGAACACAATTCTAATAACGTACGTCTATTTTGTGCTATACCATCAGTATTCACCGTCAATTTAAAGTTACAGATGAGTTCTCTGACAATTTTACACTTTGAGGTTTTCTTTAGTGGATTAAACTTTATATTATTATTTTTTAGGAATTTTTAGATTCATAAAAAATCTGAGTGTTTCAGAAAATTAGCTAAGGCTTGGTTGGTTGCATGAATGACAGATAAAGAGATGAGATGACAACTATAATGCAATGATTTGTAGATATGCCAAAAATATTTATAAAATATTATTCTGCGAAACTAGAGAGATTATGGACAAAATAATTTGGAATTTTGGAGTTAACAAAAAAAAAATATTATAATATTATATAATTACCATGTTTTTTACTATCTGAGCGACTCACATCTGTCATTACATATTTTTTACACCTCTCCTTTTTAAAAAAATTCAACATCTATTATTTTTCATATTAAGTTTTTCGGTAAAACAAACATTTATCTCATATAAACTACAGAATTAAAAAACATTAATACAATATGTAAATCTTATGTGTAACATGTCTTTTTAAAAAAATTAAACATCTATTATTTTTTATATTAAGTTATTTTGTCAAATAAATATTTATCTCATATAAACTACACAATTAAAACATAATAATGCAATATATAAATCTTATATGTAATATATATGGATTTTCTTAAGATAAAAATAAAAATTAACATCTATTATTTTTCATAATAAGTTTTTCGTCAAACAAACATTTATTTCCTATAAACTACACAATTAAACCACATTTAATTTATGCAATATGTAAATCTTATATGTAATATATATGGAATTGTTTTAGATAAAACATCTATTATTTTTCATATCAAGTTTTTTGGTCAAACAAACATTTATCTCATATAAACTACACAATTAAAACACATTAATGCAATATGTAAATCTTATATGTAACCTGTCCTTTTCTAAAAATTCAACATCTATTATTTTTCATTAATTGTTTTGGTCAAACAAACATTTATCTCATTTAAACTACACAATTAAAACACATTAGTGCAATATGTAAATCTAATATGTAATATATATGGATTGTTTTAAGATAAAAAAAAAATTAACATATATTATTTTTCATAATAAGTTTTTTCGTCAAACAAACATTTATTTCCTACAAACTATACAATTAAACCACATTCAGTTTATGCAATATATAAATCTTATATGTAATTTATATGAATATTTTTTAGATAAAACATCTATTATTTTTCATATCAAGTTTTTTGGTCAAACAAACATTTAATTCATATAAACTACACAATTAAACCATATTCAATTTATCGAATATAAATTTTACATATAATATATATGGATTTTTATTAGATAAAAATATTTGATATTTTACTATTCAAATGATGTCTCGCAAAAAATATAGAATTAATCAAATCACACATATAAAACTTGAAATTCATAGGAAATAATATTATTAAAAAATATTAATAATAATAGTTAACCTATTGATTATATTTTATTTTCTCCAATAACCCCACAAAAGAATTTAATTAAATTAAATTTTCATAACTACTAATTTATTGCAGCCAATAAAATTCTATAAAAGCAGAATGTGATAAGAAAAAAAATATGCAATTACAAAAAACCATCTAAAATTTAATTAAATCATACATGTAAAACTTAATTTTCTCAAAAAATAATAATGCCAATATTTTTTTTTTATCAACTACACATTACAGAGTTAAACTACATGTAGATTTACATATGTTTGTATAATAATTTGATAATACGAACAATGAGTTTCTCCAATTTTATATTTGAATTTTTTATATTTCTCCACTTTTTAAATAATTTGATATTTCTCCAACCCCACAGAATATAGAAATCAAATTAGATTTTCATAACTACTAATTTGTATCTATAATAAATAACTGTAATAGTGAGTTAATCAATTTAAAGCCAAACAAATCACTAAATATTTATGAAATGTTATATAGTTTTCATATAATTCAAACCCACGTAACGCATGGGGATTTCCCTAGTTGAGAATATTTTAAAGCCTTGGAGTATAGGATGAAAGAAAACGAAAGCAGAGAAATAAAAATATTTATGAGTTTTTAGATTTTTTTTTTTTTCTTTTTTGGGTGTGTGGCTGAGAGATGATGATAATATTTTGAAAAAAAAGTTTAGAACATAACAGCTTCAAATCAGTTTTCTGGCAGTATAAACTCGAATTTTGGTAAAAAACATATTCATCACATGTAAAAGCCACGGTATACCTTTAGTGCATCAAGTCCAGCAATAATAATGTATTTTAAAGTTCAAAACAAAACAAAAAACAAAAAAACAAAAAAAAAGAAATTTTAAGAAATACATTTGACAAAAAAAATAAAAATAAATAAGAAATACACCTCGTAGGATATAAATTTTCAAAAATACACCTTTAGTGTAGCAATTTTCAAAACTACATTTTTCTTAATTTTAATTTATAAGTTTGGGTTTACTAATTCTTAATTAGAGTTTAGATTTTGGGGTTTAAGATTTAGATTTAAGGGTTTAAGGTTAGATTTTAAGGTTTGAGGTTTATATTTTAGGATTTAGAGTTTTTTTTATTCAATAAAAAAATATATTTTTAAAAATAGTCATACTAAGGTGTAGTTTTGAAAGTTGACACTCATAAAGTATGTATCTTTGAAATTTTCCCAAACAAAAACAACGTCTTTAGCTTTGCTGTAATTTGCTTCTCCTTGTTTTTGGCCCATATTATTTTTGTAAAATTGTCAAATTTTAGAGCCCAAATTTTAACAATTCTGTTTTTTTAAATTAATATTATTTGCAATTTCCGTTAGGGCCCTTTTCTATACATTAACAAGACCCAGTGTTATTAGAGAACGGGGGCCTGTTCGGCCTGATGATGTGTTTATTGATATTATCAATGTCCTTCAAACAAAAAATGAAAATATATCCATAATTATCAATTCACAAAACATTATTTTCATTGTTGAGTTGTAGACCTTAATATCTCGCCGCCAATGTTGTTAATTAATTGAAAGTATTCATTAGTATTTCTGATATGTCTTTGAGAAATGGATCTATTGAGGGATTGACTGACGGCTGTAACAATCTGTATTACTTCACTGTGAAATATAGTATCTTCATTTTATTTTTGTTAGAGTAGTATCTCCATTGTATGGTGCATGAATTTAAGAAATTTGGAAAAGAAAAGTCAGCTAACAAACTTAACCTTAAGGCTGTAATATGTAGCTCATAAGAGTTATTTAATAAGAAAAATTCAAGAAGACAAATAAAAACCTAACTTCTTTCCAAAAAGAAACATGTATATATATATATATAAGAGGTCAATGTTGACTAGTACAAACAAATTAAAAAGAAAGAAAAACAATTTCTCTATCATTTCGGTTAAATATTTTGTTTTAAACAAAAAAAACATATTTTTCTTATTTTATTTTTTTGTCAAACGATATTAAAATAATGATTAGGGTTTTGAGGGGCATTCCGAGAAATGATATTTTCTTTAAAAACAAAAAATGGTATAATGCATTTGACATTGCCTACAAATTTCGTTTTTGATATCTACTTCAAGAAGATCATTATTTTGTTGGCCAATCATATTATACATCTATTGTTTCCATATCCAAATATTGGAACAAAAATACATCTTTTTATGATTATTGTTTAAAAACGTTCAGAGTAAAACATGAAACGGTTTGTTATACAGACCTTGAATATTTTGACACATTTTAAGCACTAAAATGTCATTTTCACGCCTCCTTTTTTTCTTGACTTTTATTTTGCCGCAAACCCGCAAGTTTAAATTCTATCACTAAGGAGGTGTTATTGGACATGTGTTTTTAAATGTTTTAAGATAGTTTAATTATGAAGGATTTTGTTGAGTTTTAATAAATTTATCACAAATCAACGTTGATGATTTTAAAACACAAGACAAAATCCATGTACCGTAGAAAATCTATAAATTAATATTCGATAAATTAATAAATTTTCTCAGTTCCGAATTGGACCAATGTAAAATATGACATAATTTGATATTATAATAATATAATAATTTTAAAAAAATCTATGTAAAATATGGTAATAATAATATCATAAATTAATAATTATCATATAAAAAATTATATATATAAGATATCTAGCTAGTAAAATAGGAATCTCTCATATATCAAACAGATATGAAAATTAAAAGAAAAAAAAAATTTGAAATAATATGGCAAATAAAAAAAAATGTAAACAATAAAGTGAATATAGAAACATCAAAAATAAAAGTTATGAAAATATACATATAAAAAAGTTCTTATTTAATTTGAATGAAAATTTAAAAGATTATCAATATTGAATTTTCTTTTTTTGAAAAATATTTTTAGTCAAAATCTATATATTAATAACTCTATAAAGTAATCAAATATCAAAATCCCCACATTATTAATTTATAGAATATCTATTGTATTTGTTTTGCTCATGTTTTAAAAAAGAGAATCAATTGAAATCCACTAAAATTGTTTTCTAAAATAGTTAAATCAAGGTTAAATAACACATGTTTTTATTATATTGATGAAATACATCAAATAAATACTTAATCCAATAACAATATTTTTATTGGATTTTAATCTACTTTTTTCAAATACATAATTGAATAACACTAAATTTAACTTTGTTTTAAAAATACAATCAAATACGTTAAAATAACCAATCCAGTAACACCTCGGTTGGTTGCAACTTGCAACTTGCAAACAATTTCCACCGAAGTGAATTTTGTGACTATCGAATAGATAATTAGTTTGAGACTTCTTCCCTAACGAGTGGATAAGTTTATCAGTTTACCCCACATAATTAATTAGTGGGGATGCTAAGATAAATTAGCGTATCAACTAAACACCCATGAATCTAATTTTTTTAATACTTTCAAGTTTTGACAACGATGACATAGATTCAATTATATTATTTAAAAAAACAAAATTCTTGTCCAGTTGCTAAAAACTTTGGGAATAAAAAAGTGTGGTTTTAGAAGAAAAGGCATCAAATGCTTTTGCTATTGGGATTCGCACTGTTGCTGAGTTCCACGATCTGCCAACCATCATCTAGTATTAAATTTTACATTCTTGTTTTTTTTTTTTTTCTAATTTGTAAATTCCAAACAACAATAATACAGTGTGAACAGACAAAGACCAAATGAATATGTTCTTCTTGGGTCTTCCTTCCTTCAATTAGGGAGGGAATCTATTTTTATGGTCAAAATCCTTTTTTGCCCATTTTACAAAATCTTCCTTATATGTTTTTGGAAACCAATAATTTCTGTATTTCGATTTGAGTCTATCCCTTATCTTTCTATCTAGATTGTTTCCATGAAAATGGTGGAAAGTTGAATTTGTTTTCATAAAGATATACATAAAATTAGACTACACTACAAAGTCTACAACAGAGACATACTTTTTTTTCCCATTAATCCATCTTTATTACTCTTAAACAAACTCTTCACAGAGAAGGCTGCTCTGATAATAGAGACGAGAGCAAAAAGCAATTCCACAAACTAAAAAAAACAGAGGAATAATTGGTGGGTGATTGGTAAGCAAAATCAACTTTCGTTTTGGGTTTTGTGGGAGAATTCACAACAACAACAACAACAAACAAAAAAAAACTCATAAAAAAAAAAAGGTGAAGTTTTTACTCTTCCTTCTCCTCCATGGCGTAAGATGATTCACCTTCTTAAAGTTTTTGTCTTTCTTCAAATCCGATCAAAGGGTTTCGGTTTTTGCTTTGGATCTTGGGGAACTCAACGGAGCTCGGATTTAAGATGGGTTTAAACTAGCTCAACTGTTGATTTTGATTTGCGATTCTTAAAGTGTTAAAAGTCTGTTCCTTTTAGAGGTGTATTAGGGTTTTTCTTTTTCTCTCTTCGATTATGTGGATGGCTACTCGATCTGATTCTGGGTTTTGTCACGGAGATTCTTTGAGTTCTATGATGAGTCGTCACGCCATAAATTTCCAGTCAAACACTTCTTCTTCTTCAGAGACGATTCCGATGGGTCCTTACTTAGGACGAAGTGGGTCTTTGTTGGGGATGAATATGATCAATAATGTCGCTACTCCTGGGTTAATTCAATCTGGGAGCTCTTCAAATTCTTCTCTTGGTTCGGTTCCTGGGCCCAAGCTCGAGACTTCCTTGGCTAGTGAATGGTCAGCTGAAGAACAATACAAATTGGAAGATGGTCTGGAGAAGTGAGTTTCTTTCCTTGTTTCTAAAATCATCAATGAGGTTGAGATATTTTTGTTTTGTTTTGTTTGTGTTGAAGTAAGGATATGATTCTGCTTTTCTGCAGGTATAAGGATAAGCCAAGTATCATGAAGTATATTAAAGTTGCAGCCACTTTGCCTGACAAAACCGTTCGAGATGTTGCTTTGCGGTGTAGATGGATGACGGTAAAGCTCTCTCCTCACCTATCTATGTGTATCAAAGAAGTAGTTACATGTTTTGGACTGCACTATAGTAGTATAGTCTCGACTCACGTTAAGTTAAATGACACTTTTGATGTAGACTAGACATCTTTAGGAAAATGATAAGTGTTCTGATTCCATGCATATAACAGAGCATACAGAGAGAGAGATGCCTGATCTAAACCGAATGAAATGGTTTCTAAGATTTGGTTTTGGGCTTGAACTTTGGTCTTGTTTTCTTCTCTTGTTTTTGCACAGAGAAAGAGAAGAAAATCAGAAGAACTAAATGGTGGGAGAAGAAGAAGTTCCAGCAAGGTATGTTGGCGAATCCCTTGCCATTTTGTTCAGTTTGTTGAGTGCAACACTCTTGAATAGCTATGAAAAAGGCTACTCTGTTGTTTGTTTTCCTATTTGAGATCAAGTTAGCTTGAGAGTGGCTTCTAGTTCTAGGAATGAGATGGAATATTTATCTTATATATCTTATGATCTCTTTAGACGGCAAGGCACAGTTCTAAAACAAATTATATGTATTTGTCTTCAGGAAAGGCAAGCGGGATTGTCTCCTAACTCAAGCTCGTACCCTTTCTTGATGCCCTTTACGAGCTCCAGTAAACATATTACATGTGAAGGTTAGCATCTATCTTTATGTTTTACGTTTTATGTTTTATGATCTCTTTAAGCTCTCTTTCATATGGAGTTATCTTTAGTCTTGCCATTCTTCTTTACCTGATTCTTTTTGTTTTCCTGTCTCAGATGTAAGTGGGCATGCAATCAATCTCTTAGAACAGAATGTAAGAGCTTTTAGTCAAATTAGAGCTAATCTCTCCTCATATAAGGTATGTTATAGATTGTCATCTGGTTCAAAGGAATGCTAATGCGTTCTTGCTAATTCCTTTGCGTTCTGATGATTGACTAACAGGTACAGGACAACATAGATCTCTTTTGTCAGACAAGGAACAACCTCATCACCATCCAAAATGAGTAAGATTGATATTTATTTTTTAACATTTCGTGTAATTAAATTGGCTCCAGCTTGATCAAATGATGTGTTAATATGGCAGCATGAATAATATGCCTGGCTTGATGAGCCAGATGCCACCATTGCCGGTTACACTCAGTGATGATCTCTCAGCTACCATATTGAATAATTCTTTGGTAAGTCTTTCCAGAGCATAGAACTAAGAGGAGGTTTCTCTTGAATCTATTTTTTTAGTGGATATTGGTTAGGATCGTGTAACCATGTTGTTAGCTTTCAATTGATCTCTTTGGCGATAGCGCAATGACTTTGGTTGTTTTCCTCGGTTTGTAACAGGCGATGCAATTCAACACAATGCAAACTGATGGCTTCCATATGAAGCAAGAGCCTTTGGGATGACTTAGGAAATCATCTCTGGTTTCCTTTTAATTTACCTGTAAATGTCTTTAAAGAAGCTGGAGGAAGAAAAAAGTATAATTCATTATCACATCACATGGTTCCGGAACTCAAAAGGTTATTGACAAAGGTCTATTAGATCAAATTAGTTTAATGTTCTTGGAGAATTCTAAGCCTTGTGTATATAAATGATTTCTATGGGAGATAGTAGAGCGTATTGAGATTTGTATTTGTAGTCTTTTGATCTCTTAGTGTGTTATTTCTTCTTTGAATATATTAAGATCAAAGTTGCAGAGTTTAATTTTGTTGTTTCACCTTGCACAAAAAGCTTATATTTACATAAAACCATCCAAATAACATGTTATTAGCTTAACTAAGGCCATATTATATTATTGATGTAACAGTTTTAGAGAAATACATAATTTGGTCATATCATTAAGCTAATCCACCCTTACATTTTATAAATAAGTTGACGTGAACAAATATATAACAATATGGAAACTTTGAATTTTGTATATACGAAGCACAAAATGTTTAGAAACAAGAACAAGAAAAAAGAAAAAAGAAAGACCATGGAGATTTCAATTAATGTAAAAAAAATGGGACAAAAGGAAATGACGAGAGACGTGACCACTCTCTAGTCTCTACATCATCCAATTTAATCGGTTTTGGGAAGAGGAAACATGATCTCCTCCTCTAGACGATGGATCATCAAAGTTGAAGCTTCTTATGGTTCGATTGTTGCTGCCATTTTGTTGTAAGTAGGAAGGATGAGAGAGGTTGTCGCTAGAATCGAGTAACAAGAATGGAGAAGTAGAGGCAGTACTGGAAGCCATAGCTGTTGCTCCGACCGGAAGTGGGTGGTTATGTGTTCCTTCGTAGGTTGTTATTAGTATTGACATGTCCTCTAAACACCTTTGCACCTTCACAAGATGCAACAACTCACCATAAATGACTATATATACGTACGAATAGTTGCATTTCAATTTTACTAGCAGTCATATAACTCTGATTTGAAATAACATATCAAGAAATAATGTAGCTTAGTGATTCATAATAATATTGTTAACATGCATATTGTTGAATTTTTTGTTGTTGATCTTTTATGATCCTTAACATAAAACTATAGAAATTTCTCTTTGAATATATATTTTATTATAGGGCTTATTTTTAGCTAGGCAAATCATTTATAAAAATTGAAATATATACATGCTGTAAGAACCAACTTATCTATGATTTTACCATTCGTTGTATTTTGCAAATAATTGAGTAGGATTTAGTTATCTAATGCATATTCTCTAAATTATGAAGTTTGAGGGGTATGCATGTGCATTTGTACTTCTTGCACAGCTTACCTGTTTCCTAACAGGACATGTTGGAGCCACGGTGCATCGGTAATAAGCTCGTGGGCATGGATTCCCTTTCGCTGTTTTCTGACCGTACTTTCTCCATTGACACCCATCATTCATCTACACATATTCGTACACATCTTTCTAATTAGAAACTCATGTTACCGATTTCCAAACTGAGTCCAAGATTGCAATATAAAAGAAACTCACTGTGGCCGTCTCACATCTCGCTCTCACAGACACCCTTGCCTTTCTATTCCCCGGATAAGACGATATGACACGTTGAGTGTTCGTATCTTGTCCCTGAAGGATGCTACTATTATCGTATTTTTGCCTATTATGAGACTGATCAGCTTCCTTGCTCTCTTCTTGTTTCTGCTTTTTCTGTAGAGAAAGCGAAAGCCCTAATTCTCTTTCGACGGATGGATCAGATCTCTCAGCTCCTCTTATCCGAGCCTTACTTGTTATATCCATACACCATATGCCTTGTGCCCCAAGGAATTTTTCAAAATCCTAGGTCGAAGAAATCAAGATTCACTTTAAAGAATCATTACTATATATGTATATATGTAACGTGTATATGAAGAAACAAGATTTACTTACCCTCTTGTTGGTTTGATCAATAACCGGGAGTTTCATCTCGAGATGACGATAATCTTGAAGTGTTTTCTCTACAAGCTTCCTTAACCTCGTATTCTCTTCTCTCACATGTTCCATCTCGATCTGCATCTGCAAGAGCTGACCTCCATACCCATGGATGTTAACATATTTTCACACACAAATATTTGGATATATGTATACGTATCGTAGGTACCTCTTCACGTTCATTTTCTTCTTTTCGGGTTCTTGAACCTAAACAAGAATCGTCGACATCGACTTCTTTCACCATTTGTTCATCTCCATCATCACTAGCATCATCATCTTCTTCTTCCTCTTTTTTCTCACAGCTGTGTTTTGAACTTTCTTCATCTTCCTCTTTCTCGAGCTTGAGAGAAAGATCGATTCCCATGAACGGAGATGCGCAAATCAAACGTCTGTTAGCTTTGGAATTTGAAGTCCTAAAGTCAAATCCCATGTTCTGATATCAGAATTTCGTTTACTATTTGTATTATTCACTCTAGTACGCATCTAAAGTTAGCTTTGACTTTCTTTAAATAATTAGTTTATACTTTAATACTTCAAGATAATAAAATCAATTCATGTTAATTAATAAAGCGCTTGATTTTTTACCTTTGAAATAATCAAACCAGAGTCACAATGCATGGGATCATGGTTAACAGCTAAACTATGTGGTTTCTTTAACTATTTTATAGCATTTTTTCATTTTCTGTAATATCAATATTTGGGCATTAGGGTCTCATAAATCTCCCGTCACATGTGACATGTGTCATGTGAAATACAGAAGACCATCGACGTGTATATTTTTTTTTCATGTGGTCATTGATATGTTTATAACCAGATGCATTCATTTTTTTCAGATAAAAACATGCATAATTAAGTGTAATAAAGATCGAATACGATTAAAAAGTCGGCCAGATCAAAACGTATACCATAAAAAAAAAAAAAACGTTTTTCCTCTCAATTCAACTCTAGAGCTCTAAATATCAAATTAAGCATCCAATTAATGAGTTGGATTATATTTTATAGTCATATATAGTGCAGTCTATATTCTTGAATTTTTCTATTGAAGTTTTATTGAAAATTTCAACAGGAATTTGTTAAAGTCAAATGTTGGTATTATGAAATTGTAAACGTGATAGAAATAAGAAAAAGTTAGTGCAGAATGCGCGCGCAGCCCTCATGCTATATATACGCAGTAGGGAAGGTGAAGATATTAATTACGAGTTTTGTGCAACTTGTTAGAATAAATTTCCTCCTAGCTAGCATAAAAACTCAGTTTATATGATTAATTTCAACTTATCAGATAAAAATAGTACAAATGCCGGATCCATTAATCATCAGTTTCAATTTCGAATTAATAGCACCAGCTGTAAAAGAGTTGAACTTGGAAAACTATGTAGAAATACTAATTGATTGATAAACAAGTGGATATCAAAGAGCTTAGGGATCGGATCTTAAAATAGTCAACTAGAAGAGTCCATTTTTCATATTATCTCACGCTCATTTTATATATTAACTTCTTTTTTTTTTTTTTTTAATTTGCCATAAAAGTTTAGCTTTGGTCCATCATTTTGCTGAACAAATTAAATAGTCATTTCTCTAACGCCGAATCAAACTCAATATGTGAACAACTGTGTATGCATACATACATGGTTCTTTACATGCCATTTCGTTTTTATAGGATAGTGTCCACATGACAAAAGTATTTATGTCATAATATACCAGAGCACCAAAAATAATTATATAACTTTGGATTAACATTTTAATAACTAACAAAGCTAATCAACAATGAGTTTCGGATGAACATTTTAAGCGTTTTCAACATAATAATACGATGCTCCTCCACATAGACCATATATAGTCCACACGCTATGCTCTGTCAAAAAGATATGCATGTGTTTAGAAGATAACTTTTTTTGTTGATAACATACAGAATAACATATAGACTAAAGTATTAGTAAAAAAATTCAAAAATTTGGCAGAGGAAGCGTGGGATAAGAGAGTAAGCGCCATATCTTCCGTTTGAATTAGTTTTATAATCACAAGCTACAAAAAGGTCAAATGCATTTCCCTTGTCCCTTTGTATGCATATTATGTGATAGATCTTCTCTCATTTTACATCTGTCTTTGTGTCCCTAAGTCAACCTTCTTCTTTATATTATGTTGCTTTCCCTCCCCCTTTCTTTTTTTTTTTTTTTTTTTTTTTANGGTATTTTATTGAAATTGCGAAAATTAAAAGGTACATGGCTATGACTACAGTTTTGAAAGTTAAATAAGAAATTAAAGGAGATTACAACATAGAGAGTAAGAGAGATATAAGAAAAAGCTGAGAATTTTGATCTTAAACCTCAGTAACTTGGTGGTTCATGACCGCCTCGGCCGCCACGTCCCCTTTTACCCCGCTTTCCCACAAATTTCCATTCCATCTCTTGGACTTTTTGTGTGGGTTTAATTACCCTTCCTCCTCTTGTCGTTAGAGAGAAATCTCCAATCTCAAACCTTGAATAATCTCCCATGTCACCAAGAACATTTCCGTGCGCAACTTCATAATCCAAAGAATCTGATTGAGAGGGGGAAGAGCCAGTTACTAAATGATCAGAGGCTGAGGTAGTCGTTATAGGAACTATCTCAGAACTAGGTGTATAGACAACTGTTGGAGTTGTTGGTTCGGCCTCAACACTTGGAGAGACTGAAGTTGATGTGATTGCAGAAGGTGCAATAATAGCATGGAGTGAAGTATCAATGGCCTGAGCCAAGACAGTGGAGTTGACAGTAGATGTAGCAAGAGTAACGTGTGAATCTGTAGCCACTACAGTTTCCTCCGTAGCTACATCTAATGCAGCAGTAGCCATTGTGGCCTCTTCTTGAGACTTTGTAACTTCCAATGGATTTTGTTGAAGACACCTTGATTCCTTATGGCCTAACTGTCCACATCTATCACATTTGTTAGGAATCCAAGCATATTCAACATCCACTAGAGAAACAATGTCTTTCTTGTCTCTAACTCCAATAACAGGAGGGAAGCCTTTCTCTAACTCCACCTCAACCAAAATCTTTGCCTTTCCCATTAAGCTCGGGTCTAGCCTAGGCTTTTCAGTGAGCACCGGTTCTCCTAATCCAGAGGCTCCCCAACTAATCCCTACATGTGAATACAGACGGTTTGGGATATTTTGAAGAGTAACCCAAAGAGGAATTGAAGTAATTTCAGGCATAGCTAACGTTGCTTCAGGGATCCAAGGGGCAACAAACATCAAACAATCATCAACATGCCAGAATCCACGTTGTAGAATCCAAGCTCTAGTGGAAGCATCGGGAATGTGAAACAGGTAAGATGATTCACCTGTTTTGCGGGTGAAGATCTTACCTTTCTTTCCCCATATCCGATTTGCTACGGCATGAATAAGACCTCCTGGAGGAGTTTTGCAGCGATCACGTATTCCTTCTGGTTTTCGAGACCCAGTAACAGAACATGGTTTGGGATATCAATCATAGGCGTACCATCTTCCAAGTAAGACGGACATTCTTCTTGCTTGCATTCCAATAGTGTTCAACAACTCACATATTCTCTGCTGTTAAAGTGTATAGGAAATTATTGTAGTTTCTCTATACATTATATTTATTAATTAATTATCATTTTTTGAAAAATTACTTAGAATCTAGTTCATTCTTACGAGAGCTAGATATATAACCTTCAGTGTGGATATCAATTTTTTGAATATCACATTTGGGGACAAACACACCAATTTGACTGTTCTATTTTGTAATATTACTTAACAACTTAGTGGAAAAATACGGTAGAAATGCTAGTAACCGGAAAATGGAAAAACAAAATAAAAGAAATGCTTAGAAAAATGACGCAAAACAAAAAACTTGTATAGAATTCGTGATCCGGCCCAGTCGCGAATCGTGATGGGCCTTAAAAAGGCTTGAAAGTTGAAACCATGGGGCGCGTCACTCTTACGCACTGCAAAGGACGCGTGGAGGTCTAGCTCCATCACACGTTAAACGTGAGGAAAGAGAAACAGTCCGAATCCAAGAGCTTGGTGGAGCCGTGGTGCTGCTTCCACGCGAATCTCGCAACTCCACTCGCCCTCCTCTCTCGACGACCTTCGTTATCTCTCTCTCTCTCTCGCTCGTTCAAGCCTCTCTTCGCGAAAACCTAATTATCAATCCCTAAAAGGTAAAGTATCTGTTTGCGTGTTCGTTCGTACCTGTACCTACTCTCTCTTCGTATAATCAGCGATCTGGATGTTCTTAGACCGGATTTTTTTTTATTCCTGTTAGATTGTTCGATTTTGGATTCGAACTTAGAAGGTCGCTGTGAATTTGAATTTTGTTGTGTTGTAGTTTCGAAAAACTCTTGACTTCCCGATTCGGATTTGGTTCAGGAATCGTTGAAATTTTATTGAATTGTCTAATATCAATGATTAGCGAATTTATCAGGATTCCTCTGCGCATTCTTATTCTTCTTTTTGATTTCCTGAGGAATTAAGAATCTGGTAATCGATAACATTTCCATCTTATTTTCTTGCTATACATTTTTATATATAAAATCCTCTGGATCTGAGATCCATGTGGGTTAGATTCTTGGCCTGGTTTGATAAATGATTCACTGTCATTGTCGTTTGAGTGTTCGGCGAAGCACGTTGCTTTTGGTTGTCATGTAACATGTTTGGCACATCTTCTGATGTATATATATATTTTTTTTTAATATTTCACATTTTCTGTGAATTTATTAACCTGTGTTTGATCGATTTGGTTGGCTTTAGAAACTAGTCATTGTGTTATCTTGTGAATTTGAATCACCTCCTAGGCTTCCACAGTGGTTAAAGAGGTATATTGTTTCATTTGTTCAATCTCTTTTTTTTTTGGTTTTTGGCATCAGTTCCTTAATGAACATTCCTTGCTTTGATCTCAGTTTCATTAGATTACGTTTGTATCACCATGCAATTTCAGTGATGTATGAATAGGTTCTATATTGTAACTGCTGTGACGCTGTAAAAGTTTTGGTTTTTCTTTCCTATTGATCCAAGATTGTGAAATATCTGTGGGATGCTGTTATTATGCATGTTAGTATCTGCAGTTTCCATGAGGAGACATTTTTCTTGTATTGTTACAATCTTTTCCTTATGTGATTTTTTTTTTCTTTTGCTAATCGTATGAGTACTTGTGCAGGTTTGGATTTTTGAGATTATGGCCAAGGCTAGAATGGCAAGACGCAGGATTCATTCGCGACGCATCAGAGCAGGACCATACAAATTCCCATACGCGAAACGACTCGTGGCGAGGAAAATGTTTGCAGAAGACTGTCCAAAGTGTCTAGAGAAGAGGGACTGGGAGAATGTGATATGTTCGGTTTGCATGGAGTGTCCGCACAACGCCGTTCTTCTCCTCTGCTCATCTCACGACAAGGGATGTCGTCCTTACATGTGCGGAACGAGCTTCCGTTACTCCAACTGCTTAGACCAGTACAAGAAAGCGTCGGCGAAACAGAGCCGTGCACCACCACCGACGGTCAACAAGTCTGAGCTCGGAAACCTCAGGTGCCCGCTCTGTAGAGGCCAGGTGAAAGGCTGGACGATCGTGCAGCCCGCGAGGAACTATCTGAATCTCAAGAAGAGGATCTGTATGCAGGAGGATTGTTGTTTCTCTGGAACCTTCAGAGAGCTGAGGAAGCACATGAGAGTGGACCACCCTTGTGCGAAGCCTCGCGAAGTGGATCCTGACGTGGAGCAGAAATGGAGACGGCTTGAGGTTGAGCATGACAGGGATAATGTTGTCACCACGATCAGGTCAACGATGCCTGGCTCAGTGGTGTTTGGGGATTACGTCATAGAACACGGCTCGGATTCAGGCGACGGTCGTGATAACGGTGGCGGTGTGATCGATGCTGCGCTCGGTAGGAGCCTTGTGAATGTTTTCCTTCTGTTGCATGCTTTTGAAGATTCGTTGTCGAGTCACTCGGCGGCATCAAGCAACCATCATGGGACAGTAGAGATGGATTTCTCGGACGGTAGTAACTCTTTGGCGAGTCGAATGAGGAGACAAGGACGGACTCTGCTGGGACGATCAGGTAGGAGACGAAGAAACAGAGAAGCTAACCAGAGCCCAGGTCCTCCCTAAACGGACTCTGCTCTGATGTAACTTAAATCGTTGTGAATAAGCATGATGAGTGATGATGACCAATGATGATGACACCACTATGAAGTCTTTCCACGAATCATGCATGGTGTTACTTTTGTTTCACCTTGTTTTACTGTTTTTGTTTATAAAAATTTCATGTACCTCTCCTTAATTGAATGAAATCGATTGGTTTTGTTTTTTGTGTATAATTTATTTTTGGTGTGAGAGAAGCAAAGGAGAAGGGGAAATGTCAAATAAACAAAATGGTGTGGGCCTTGTGCTTACTATCATTTCCTTCTATCTTTTTTTCACTCGTCGCTATCGAGATTTGTTCTTGTCCCCATATTTTGGGCAAATTACAGAATCAATAAATGGAGGAAGGTGGTCACTGTAATTGACCCCCCCGAAAAAAAATTAAAGAGATTTGGGTTTGGAATTGAACAAAATGTAGCATCCACCAAAAGGGAAGAATCAGGTTATCGTGATGTTTATGGAGTCCACTTCTCTATATGTTCTTCAAAACAAATTTTGGTATGTTTTCATTTGACAATCAGTTTATTATACGTTTCGAATCTAAAGATATCTCTAGCCGAAAGCGTTATCAAGAAGAGAGAGAGACAAAAGAAGGTCGTTCTATTGATTATTACCCCAAAAAGGAGGAAAAAAATGTTTTTGGCTTTTTAAAAGTTTGACGTAGAATAAAGTTATGCTTTTATGGATGTCGGAATCTTTGAGAAAAATTTAACATTATAGTCTTTTTCTTTTCTTCCTCCATACATAATTTAGTGTTACTTTTTAATCGTATTAATAATGTGATTTCTTTTTTTCCTTTTTTTTCACGTACTTACGTTCTTATTGGTAAACATATATTTATAGGAATACTTGCAATGCAGATACGCATGAGAAAATGAAGATAACAGTTTTTGTACTTTTATTATGTCGCATCATGTGACATAACCATCTAAACGAACCAATCCATGTGATTGATACCACCGAAAATATACAATATTATTCAACTACAGTTTGACACCGAAAAGTAAGTTTGATAGACCACACTTTACTTTGAAAATGGATAACAGAAACGGGTTGTTTATTAACCCAAAAGAAAATATTTGTTTAATCGGTGAGTATAATAAGGGTGTGATTAACTTTAGTTCAATTCGAATTTTATTCGTCTGATGACTGATGATAGTATCTACACATGCAATACGCCATCTTGATTGGATTTTATCTGTAATTTTCAAAACAGGATAACAAGTTTCATTTTGCACAAAAATTCTTTTATATAGCGATTAAAACAAAAATACAAGTATAAAATATCTTTTTTTTTTTTTTGATAAAGAGAATGTAAATAGTTACGTTGATGCACCAGCCGGGAATATAGTCGAGACTATTTCCTCGTTGGAATTTTTCTAATGAAGATTACGTACATTGTATTACGTTTTTCTTTAACAATGAATGTAGATATAAACTTGTCGACTATAAAAGGCTGGGTAGAAAGAAAAAAAAAATTATTTATTGAAAAAAAAAACTATAGGCCAATGACAATGCTATAAATAAAAAGAAAAGACAATAATGTTAAATTTTTCCTAAAGACAAGTATAAACTATATGCCAATGACAATATTTTAACAAGAAAATTAAATTAAATGAAAGTATATAAACAGTGATATATTTAAGAATTGTGTCGTCACGATGTGACATGACCTATAAAGATGATTTTTAAAGAAGGAGAAGAGAAGGAAATCATGGAAGTGAGTGAAGAGGGTCTGACTGAGAGAGACTGATGCCTGACCCTTACCATTTCAAACTTTGGCACTGAAAATCATGGCGATTTTTTTCCTTTTTTTATTTTCTTATCATCAATTAGTTTCTTTTTCGTGCAAAGGAAACGACACCCACTTCTCTGCTCTGAAAAGGACTTTTCTTCTCTTCTCTCCCTCGATACATTTACATCTTTGTGTTTCTCACATTCATTTCGCTTTTACATGAATGGATTGGGTGAGCATTTTCTTATAGTTTGTTCCTCCCATTTCATAGCATACGGTCCCTCATTTTTTTCAACTCTGCCCAAGAAGATATTAACTAATGTTTGATTTTAGTTTTCGATGATTTTAATTTCACAATTTCACAAGGTCCATCGTTTATATAGTTGGGGCTGTCCATCGTTTAAGTTGTAAGATAGGCAGATAGCATGTACATATCAAGTAAAAGTAATTTAGACATCTAAAGTTATTGTTTGAGGTGTATTCTCATATATTTTATCAGTTTTTTTTCCTATATATAATCAAGAAATGATCTAGAGTTCTAAAGCTTGTGACTCATTCTTCGATGAGGATCCATTCCAATAAAAATGGTGGTCCAAATCAAAAATAAAATTTGTGGCCTTTTTTTATATAATCCTCAAAATTTTAAATATTATGAACTTTAATATATATACTTTTGTATTAAAATATTTTCTAAAAACAACAATTATATAGTAATAATAGTTAGAAGCCCTAAAAATATAAATAATATTGGTCTTAAAAACTCATTCAAATGTTGGTGATCATAAGCCGTCGCCTAGCTCGTCTGTCTTCAAGATTAGTTCACTCACCAGATTTTCTAATTGATCTAAAACATGACAAATTTTAAATAATTTCATGTTTAAGGAAAATTGGTCATTGATCAAAACCTACAAAACATTTCTCAAGTGAAAACTACTAGCTCACTACTATTTTGTTTATGATTTGGATACCTTACTATGCGAATTTTCCCTATATCATGTAAGATTCAAATTTTAGGTGTTCCAGTTGTTATGTTATTTTGGATATTCAGATATATAATTTTTTGGTTATCCATATATATGAGTAATATTGGTATCCAAATTATTACTCAACATGCACATTTACTCACTAAAATATATATTAACTCTAATAAATAATTTAGTTATCTTCATTCGAAAGTTTGGGTAGTAATAATAAATACTACATATATTATAATATGAAGCTATAAAACACTAATTAAAATATTGTAGAAAGAAAAGCCGTAGATTTAGTTGAATCTGAACTAACCATATACATATGTGAAGCAGCAACGCTTCACCAGAAGCAGTCCATTGCCTTCTGTGTCACTTTCTAATTAATATGCTACTTGAAGTTGAAGACGCTTCTTTCTTCTTATTTAATCAACTCATTTTTAATACAGTTTTACAATAAAATGTTAACTGTTCTATTTTTATATTATTATCAACAATCCACTATTCAACTCTGAATATTCTAATATTCTTTCACCAACCCTCGTTTTCTAGGTTTGCTCAGTCAATAGTGATTACAACATTCACAAATAGCTAATTCTTATATTAGAAAAGCTTGGGTATAAAATATTTAATTCTTAAATTTATCTACAAACGCTTGGGTATAAAATTATAAAAACGTTCAGTTACGTTCTACAACTTATCATGATATAAGGTACAAATACTCACGTATACTTTTTATAATTGTTTTCTTATACTTTCTTACAGTCAAAACGCAAACTTTGAGTTTTTTTTTTTTTTTTTTTGTGTGTGTTTGTTTTGCATTCCGTAAAAATGTTTTGACTGATTAAAAACATGATTCCATCATTCGACAAATCACTAATAAAATCGGTGATTATGAATCTTTTGTGAGAATACGACATTTATAAGGTATATCATATTGTAAATTTAAATACCATAGACTTAGAGAGTGAGGCATAATTATAATTAACCTAATATGAAATTATTTTAAAAATATTCAAGAAACCCACATGGCTACCATGCAAGCGTTAAATTCGTAATTATGACTCGCACCAAATAATATCTCGCCCTTGGCCATGATTCTTCTAATTTTTGATATATTCATAAAGTTCTTGATAGGTGATTCTAATAATGATTGATTGTTAGATACGATTTCGTATCTTATGTGAAACCAGTTGAACTTAAAATAGTATTTGTTATTTTCGTTTAGCAGATAAAAAAGTGTTTGATCGCCTACAGTTTTTAGGCAGCTAATCAGTCTATAAACTCCGCCCAAACCGTTTACTACTTAATTACTACTCCGCGGTTGAAAAAGGAGTCTATTTTGTCTTTGGTTAAAAACCGCGGTTGAAAATATAATCACTGTGATATCAGTTTAGCACCTATCCCACACTCCCACTTTCTCAATTCTTATAAGCGTTATTTTATTCTAGCGTTTTTATTGTTACCATTATCATTATTGTCCCTCAACTATTTGTGTGTGTGTGTGTGTTTTAGCCAAAAAAAAAATCTTTTTTTTTTCGTGTGAAGTTTGGAATCTAAATAAGGTTAAAGTACTATATTTATATATCTGCGCATGCGAGGGTTGTTAATATATAATAAATAATTGCTTATAAACATAATTATTTTAATTTTTCCAAAACAAAATATATAAATAAATGTATAAACATAAATTTAATTTACTGAGTATTTACCTTAAAAACATAAATTTAATTTACAACATAGATATTGTTTTTTTTAAACATAGATATTGTTGAAAATTAATATCTATCTTTAAACTACTAAAATGTAAGATACAAAGCCATTTAACAAAAAAAAAAAAAAAATTAGATACTATCTTGTAGAAAAGGTTATTTGAGACTTTTATAGGAAGAGAAAATATCTTCAGTAACTGATCTCATTCACAATAAGTGTCATTCCGAAAAAATATATTTATAATATAATTGGATGTGTTTTGAGTTTAATACATCCAATACATTTCAAATACATTTTCTCCAAATCACACTTATTATGAAATAGAGGGAATACATGTTTTGTGAATACATATCTTTTGATGTTTTGATAGCGAACGATGCCATACATATAATTTAGTGTTGTAAACATAATGCCATCCCTATTTTCAAAGAGAATATGTCGAGTTCGAACATCATTAACATATACATTTAATACTCATTCTGTTATATCCCGTTCAACGAACATACTTTATCCATTAAAGTAAACCCATGATATTATTATAACAAATGTGATTGATTCATAAATATATTAATCTGATCTATATGATAATTTAAACTCTTACTCAAAATCCTTTATAAAAAAAAAATATATATATATATATATGATAAGCCACCATTACGTAAAAAATCGTTTATTTCAAAACCCGTTTATTTTTATAAAATGTACTTATAATTTTTTTTTGTAAGTTATATAATCTTGATTTTTTAAACTATAACAAAGTTACAAAACTAAGGTGCCGGTTAAAAACACCAAGAACTTGAGTGAAGCTATGGACCAGTGGTTCCATTCTGGTTACTTTCTCATAGAGTCTACAGGACAAACTCCTAGCCTTTACTCCTTCCTAAAGAGAAGTTAATTAATGACCCTAAACGTTTAATCGTCAAATATTTTACGTGTATATATAGTGCACATCAAAATACATTAGGGTCAAAAGATATATTATGAGATTTTGTCTCTACGTGGAAAGATATGATTTCTTGTTTGGTCAGTTTGAGATAAAAAAAACCCACAAAATCGAGATAAAATCTAAAATCAATCAAACTAAAATTTACCATTCGATACACGTCTACAAACTACGCAGTCTATAGTCTACCTGAGAATCTTACGCACGATTTGACTTTCCTTCGCATTTAATGCAAATACTTGTGTGTAGTGTAGAAACTAAAATAATGCAAATATTTGTCTTCCTTTTTCTTTAACTTATGTTCATTTATAAAACCAAAAAAAAAAAAAAAAAACTTATGTTCATTTAAAATGTCGACAGAAAAAAAAAACTAATGCTCATTTAAATGAAGAAAAAATACATCAAATGCGTTTATTACAGTAACCAAAGTTACAATATCCAACAAATCACCAACAGAGGCAACCTCATAGTTCATATAACAAAACTCTTCATTTTTTTTGGTTTTTGTTTGAGAAAAAATAAAACAAACCCCAGTGAGTACTTAACCATGGTTATCCAGAAACCAATTAAAAAAAAAAAAAAAGAAAAAAAAAAAAACCAACGAATATCAATGATGATCTTCAATATCAATCACAGAAGAATATTTTTTTCTTTTCTTTTGCATCTCTTTTCAAGGTCTATGACGATGCTCTATCACTCGCCTTTTCCCCTTCGGTAGTTGCCGAAGAAACATAGCTCACCGCAAGAGACGTACTCTCATCGGTACAAGGTGGCTGATGAGGAGGTGGAGGAGGAGGAGCCGAAGCAGCAACGGCTTGAAAGTGTTGCTTACAATTGTGGCAAGTGATTTGCATCATCGTTGCACTAATCCTCCTACTTGCTTCTTCTCTATAAAGCTGAGCTTTATGGAGCTCAGCTTTCGCATGTTGCCTTATTCTCTTGGCTTCAGCAAACTCTAATTCTGCAATCTCTATTTGCCTCTTCGCTTCCGCTCTTTCTCCCAAGAGTAAACTCGTCTCTCCCTTCTCGTAGCTTGACCTTGTCGTCGTCGTCTCCATCCCAATCGATAGACTAAGGCTGGTCTCATCCGCATTATTCCTCGAGGGAAGTAGCTGAAGCTCGATGCTGCTACCGGTAGTAGCGCATGAGCCGCCAACGAAAGGATATAGCACATCTGATGGTTGTTGATTATCAGACCGTGGGGATTGTCGTAGCAAAGGATGTCCAGATAATATAGGACCAATGGAAAGATCCGCGTTTTCCACGGTGGAAGCGGTTTGTGTAGCGTTTGCTGTATGTTGCTGCTGTAAACGGTGGTTTGAGGGTTGGGATCGGCGCATGGTGCAATTGTCTTGGTGCTCTATGAAACTCTCCACTCTGAATCAAGGCAAGAAGAGTGTTTATTATATATATATATATATATATATATATAGCTAGCAAATATAGAAAGCACAAAGGAATCTTTGTTATGCATCAAAGAGGAATAAAATATAAAATGAATTAAGTTAGTGGAGTTAGGTATCTTTTGGATTATATATATGAGTATGAGATGCAAGACTTCGAGTTTTGGTATGGTATATACTTAACAAAGTGGGTTAATGAAATCTGTGATGGGGTC
This sequence comes from Noccaea bulbosa, assembly GCA_900406535.1. Lineage (NCBI taxonomy): Eukaryota > Viridiplantae > Streptophyta > Magnoliopsida > Brassicales > Brassicaceae > Noccaea > Noccaea bulbosa. The sequence goes on from OVBJ01001169.1 coordinate 28,584, forward strand.
AACGTGAGTTCAAATATAATCAAATTAGTACATATACTTTAGTTCGTAATTATTAAATTAATTACTAAAATATTTCAGACAACAGTCCAAACTCCAATTACAAACCTCAGCTTCCATTTAGTGAGCTTGTTTCAAGATCTGTGTGCATTATCTATATCATCAACATGTACACGCCATACTAGAAAAAACATTCTTTGATTTACTTTAAGGATTCCGATATATAAATATAACTCGACTAAATATTTAATAAAATATAATTCATCAGTATTTGCCAGTAGCTAGGGTTTTCTTAGAAATGGAACCTGGAGAAAACGCGACCGCAGTCGCAGGAATGGCCGCGAGTGCCACACGTTTTGAGATGAGCTTTGTAATCAGATTGAACAGCGTAGCCTTTAGAGCATCTCTCGCAGATCCATTGCTTGTGGTTACTGTGTTTCCTTCTGAAGTGTTTCTTGATTCCTACAAGATCTCCGAGTGCGTGACAAGGGTTGTGGTGGAGACACGTCGGCTCCGGACAGACGTAAACTCTCTTCTTCACTTCCTCGTTGTTCTCTCTCTTAAGAAGCTTCCATGGAACTTTATGTCTTCTCCTGTGCATCTGTAGATTCTGGTCTCTCTGAAACCCTTGGTTACAGATCTCACACACGTACCGATCCGATTCTAGTAGCGTTCTTGGAGATAAAGATACCACTTCCGCCTCTGGATCTGCCGCCGGAAAAATATGATTACTTTTGGATATTGATAAAAATACCCATTTGAAAAAATCTAAACTTTAATCGAATTATAACCAAAGTCAATACTTTTCGGCTGAAAAAATAAATATTACTTTCATAAATTTCTTGAAATGCTCTAAACTCGTATATCTTGAAATCTTAAGAAACTTGAAGTGAATTGCTAAATACCTGGTGTACCGGCGGGTCTCCGTTTCCTCTTCTGGATCACGGTGGCTCCATTAACGTCGGGAAGGAGATCGGAGGAAGATGAAGACGGAGGAGGATTCCGATGATGGTTGATGTTCTTGTCGTTATTGCTTCTCTCGTAGTCTATCATCGGATGAGGTTTATAATCTCTCTCTTTTTGTTTTTCCTTTATCTGAATTGAGTGTTGGTTTATAGTGGAAGTGTGTAGAATAGGGAGGGTACTGTGACTAACGAAAAATAAGAACAAAATTGAGGAATCTTTTGTTTTTCATGTAGAAGAAAGAAGGAGAGATAGTTTGTTTTTTGTTTCCTTATTTATTTGGTGGAGAGAGTATTTGTGTTTTACATCTTTACTAATAGAAGAAGAAAGTAAGATGAGTTAAAGAGAGAGAAACAAAGGGCTTTGTTTTCTGAAATCATCTTTTTTTTTTCTTTCTCTCACATAAAGGGAAAAGCTTTTCTATTCCCTTTATACTATCCATCCTTTTATAATTTTCTGAAAAAAACAAAAAAAGATTGAAACTTTCAACTTTTTGTTAATTGTGTTCATTGACCTCTCACCTTAGATGGAGAAATGCATTGTATGGTCTTTGGTGCTTCAATCTTCTTCAGAGTAGTTATGCACCTCTCTTTCTCTCTCTTCTCTATCTGTACACTGTTTATTTACAAACAGTCAAACACAAAACATATACTATGCAGAGAGATGTGTATACATATAAAGAGAGTGGGACAAGGAGGTTGGAGCCCACATTAGCATCTGGACAAGAAACAAAAAAACATCCCCTTTCACAACAAAACAATTACAAGTCATTAATATTTCATATCATACAATATTCGATCGGATGGAGTTAAGTTTTTTTTTTTCCTTTCAAGATAAATAAAGAAGGAATGGGTAAAATTCAAATAGAATCTTGGAATTTTGATGTTAGAGTACATGTTTTTAATGGTGACAAATGTATGTGTAGCCTTTAGGGCTGGTTTATATATAAAAGCGAGGGACATGAGAATATTTGTTTGAAAAATAAGATACATGCATATACCAATTCATGTCTCCGTATATATACAAATATTTTATGAGGTGCCATCATCTCGCATATTTTATATGCTTTTTTATTATAATATATATAGATTTTAATCAAATATGAATAATGTATATACAAGTGAGACTCGAATCAGAAGCATTACAGTAAGTTTTTCTTACAAGAAACTCTTGTGGATACACAAACACGAACCCTAGAGTTAGAACTGGGGTTAAAAGGTCAGCTGAGACCAATTCTAAATAACATTACAAACAAAAGAAAAATTATAGATCTGGAATATGTTCGTAAGATGAATTTCTTTATAAAAAAAAAAAAAAACATGCCTATAAAGTGCAAGTGTGTGTGTGTGTTGTGTAGGTATAACATATAGTATATTAATGTCGACTATAACAATATATATATTAAAGTCCAACATCCCATTAAAGGGCATTTGTCTAACCAAGTGGAACTGTAAAAAAGTAGAAGTAAATACAAATTTTTAAAAGTTTATCTTTTTCGTTAAAAAAGAGAAACAAAAAGAGGATGATACTTTAATAGGAAGAGAAAGGAGAGGGTTGAGTTGGAAAGAATGGGTGGGAGGATGGGGGAGATGGATTCTCATCACATGCAATGCTTTTTTTTGTTTTGTAAATTGGATGTATTACAATCCTTCGCAATCACATTCCTGCTTAGATATTAGTATATAATAATCACCTCTTTTATTTATTTAAAGAATGTATATGTTTATTAATATGAGAAATAAATATAAATAGTACAGGTTTTTACACATGTTTTTAATAAATAACACAGTATTTTATTTGATATTATATTATACAGAAAATACAGTTTTATTACAGTATATTTCTATTCTTTTTTTGCTGAAGGATTATATTACCGCGTATTTTAATTTACTACTCCTTCTGTTTCATATTATTTGTCATTCTGGCAAAATGTATTTGGACAATATTTAGATGTATCAAGCTCAAAACACATTCAGATACATCCAAATACATTGCAAATAAAAAATGTCATAATGACAATTAATATGAAACAGAGTATGAAACGGAGGGAGTATTCTACTTCTGTGCATTAAATCAAGCCACTCCCTTAATTAGTTGTTTTTAGTTGTCGACTTGTACTTTTTTAACATCTTAAATTAACAGCGATCTTTATAAATTAAACATCATCTATAACACTTTTTTTGTTAAAGTAAACAAGTAATTCTACTAAATTACACAAAACACTGTTTTTACATATATTAAAAAATTAACACCCGAAGACCCTTTAGTGGAGCTGTGCACTAAAACCTGAGGCAATATTTGTCTCGTTCGCTCTTGTTGCCATCTGAAAGTTGCAACTTGAAAAGTTGATTCACTGAAACCCAAAACGGCGAGTAACGTCTTCATCTCGCTTTTTACGGAAAATGCATACGTGTAAGTGTGTATTTATTTAACAAATTAAAAAAGCCCTTTAACAAAAAAAAAAGGTATTTATTTAACAAAAATAAAAAGTAACTAATGTAGTACGTGTTTATAACTTTATACTACGCATAGCTCAACGAGTGCGTGAAATTTCCCAACGCTACAAACTTAACTAGTTTCACTGATTATTCTTTAACCCACAATATTAAACCAACAAGTTAATGGTAAGAAAACTGTTCAACGTTTTTCTTTCCGATTCCTAATAAATTTGTGATCACTGCAAAACTCTTATATATATATATATATATAGCAAAATTAAAACTTACACATGTATATCTACATGGTAATTTTCGGATTGACGACCTATTTCCCCACCAGAACTATGGTGTCGTATCAGATGCGGCCCAAAGTATGACCTCGTCTCAGATCCCCACGAATTGAAATTTAACGTCTTAGATCCCCACAAATTGAAGTTAAACTATCCATGTCCCCACGAAATCAATTGTGATGGGTTTAATGTCAAAACCCGGGTATGAAACCATCAAAACCCGATAGCAAACCAAACCAAACCAAACTTAAAAAAAAAAAAAAAAAAAAAAATCAAATATCAATTCCTTTCCAATTCCATGAAAATCAAACCCGTGGCTCAGACAACAATGATAGAAGTGAATCACAGGAAACAAGTGAGAATCACAAAACAAACA
>OVBJ01001170.1:0-32625 GCA_900406535.1 Noccaea bulbosa
TTTTACAAATTGCATATAGAATTTCCTTCTACAAAGCTACCTTAGACCAAAGCGAGATTCAAAGACAACCAATATTCAAGGGCTTTTGGAAAACTAAACTTACCCCAAGCAACAGTGCATTCCTTGCTGGTGGCACAGGCCTGATTAGCTAGACATTCGATGCCTACAATCAGGAAAACACAAACAAGAAAGCACTTTATAAAGATCCATCCACCAAGTTAGAGATTGAAACAACAGATTATCAAGTATATCTCAAGCTTACAAAGATCCATGATGTGGTTCCTGCAGATTGCGCAATTATCAACAATGATATCTGCAATTAATCAAGAGCGAAATCAGCAAAACCCTAACACAGAGAGAAGAAGCGAAGAATAGAAACGCCATGAATGTAAGAAGATCAGAATAAAAAATTAGGGTTTCTTCGTCGTACCCCAGGCCCAGAGCGCGACGGCACTCCACTTTTTCACCTCAAACCTCTTTGGCTTCTTCGAGGAGGATGAAGCAGCGGCGGTGTTTGAGGATTCACCTGCGGGAACCATAGTCACGTCGGAGTCGAGAGTTGCCATTGATCTCTGATCGGATTGAGATTAGCTACAAACTCGAAACCCTAGAAAGCGGGAGGATTCTGAATCGGATTGAGATTAACTTGAGATTAACATATAGGCAAACGCCACGAATTCCTTGGCTCCTCCGTTCACCGCCTCCAAAAGTAGATCTGGTGTTCTCACCGTGTGTCTAACCGCCTCCTTCCTCCACTCCTCCGTTCACCGCCTTGGATCCAACATGAGTAAACAAAAAAATGAAGGAGGAGAAAGCCGAGGAAGAGAGCTTCACGGCGAGAGTGAAGGAGAGGAGAGAGAGCCGCCATTTGAGAGAGGGAGAAAAAAACGTTTCTTGTAAAATTGGGGTTACTTTTATTTATATATGAAAGATAAATTTTTCGGTTTATCTTTGTCAATTTTCTGATCGGTTTAGTTTAAAAATAAGATTTCTCATTAAAGTTTACCGACGAAGTCTACGCATGAAGTCTATAATTGTACTTTTAATAACAAATTTATTCGCCCAAAATATTTCGTTTTCCGCCGTAAACATTTCGTTTCCAGCCTTAAAAATTTCGTTCCCACTCGTTTTTTTTAATAACAGACTTCACAGAAAAGTCTAACTATGAAGTCTATCTATGAAGTCTGACTTACCCTAAACCCTAAATCGAATTTTTGAGATCAAAGCTATATAGAAAACATCAATTATGTATATATAATCACAATTTACACTATAAACTATGAATTCATTAGGTTTAAATCGTTAAACAAACCACAAACATTTTTTATGACAAAATTCTCTAAACCCAAACAAACACACTCATAAACCCTATACATTGAACCTCAAACACTAAGCTTGATCATTGGTTTACTCATGAAACTTATAAATTGATTAATTTCCATGAGATTTTATTTTACATAGATAGGATTTGTCTTCATCTGGATTATTTATAATTTTTGAAGCCTACATATTTTTTATAGATTTTAAACTTTAAATTTAAGATTTTGTAATATGGTAGACTTCTTCAGTAGACTTCACATGATATTTTTTGGATTATACCATAATTGGTATTACGGATTTAAATTGATCAATTTATATGCAAATTTATTTTTCATGGATAGTATTTATGTTTTTTAAAATTATGTGTAAATATCTTGATCAAAATATTTTTAATATATTTTAAACTTTAAATTTAATATTTTCCTATATATTAGACTTCTTGAGTAGAATTCACGCAGTTTATAGGTTACAAACATAATTTCTCATAATTGAGTTAAATGGATTCATTTTTATGCAATTTTATTTTTGTAGGATGCCAAATGTTCTCATCTTATTTGTGTAGAATTTTTTTCCAATAAAAAATTTTTCTATAATTTCTTAAATTAAATTTGAGTTGTGAATACGAATTAGACTTCATGATGAAGTCTAATACGTCGTAGACTTCATGAATAGACTTTATAAAGGGTAAAACAGACATTGATGCAACCGTTTTTTCTTTATTTATAAGGGCTTGGTTTATAATTGTACATGCCCAAAAGACTAATTTTGCTCTCAATTCAATATAGGGTCTACTTTTGCATTTCAAATCAAATTGTGCACTAGTTTTGGCAATTCCCCCTTAAGTTATCTATCTCCTTAAAAATTGGTTTCAATTATAAGGATGTGGTTGTCCATCGATTCCTATTTCGTTTTTCTCATTTATTATGTATAAAATGATTAGAATCACACTTTTTTTTTTGTCAGCCATACAAGTAAATTAAATTTTTATTTTTTTATAGGTGAATGAATTCAAACAGCTTTGGACCGAAATAATCATAATTGAATGGAACCAGCAATATAGATCCGATTTGATGAGCTGAATCAATGTCAAAATCTCAAACATCTTATCATGCATGGCAATGCAATAACCGCCGTCTTATCAGTAACATATTTTATAATCACTCATTCTTTACGTTTACCTGCAAGTATGGCAATTCTGAGGAGGGAGGTAAAGATTAAACTTGGATGTGGTCCATTCCCCAGCTTCTTTATCTATTTTGATGCGACCGACTTGTTTCTCAGCTAGCAAAGTACCTTTAAGTCACAAATATCCATATAAGTCATAGTCCAGGTCCAGACCATGTAGTACAGTATGATAAATATATATTGTAAAATGATAAATTAAGTTCTTGTGGAATTTTACGAGTCTTATTTATCTCTCCTGAATCTACTTAGGGGACAAATTTGTAGCCCTTTCTTAACAAGTTAACATTCCAAAAAATGAGACTTCAAAGGAATACGGTATAGAATAAACATTTCACATAATCTGTATGAGTGTCATAGTATTAAGTATTAACAACTGAATTCTTCAAAAAAAGAAAAAGGAAAAAAACGACTAGAGATAGAGTGGAGCTACGTCCTCATTCAAACGATAAAACGGTGGGATACGTAACGTATAGGGTTAGATGATATGTTTCAAAACTTACACTTAAATCATTCATTGATCAGACCATGCATGTGGGTGGGGTTTTGTTAGTAACGAACTGAATTAAACGATTTGTCAAGTGGAAAAAAATTGGTAACGAAGTCCTTACCTCGAGATTGTTTGTTTGGACTGAACTAATCGTCGAACCTCTCGGAGCGACAAACTTTACCGTCACACTCACCAACCACGAGAGGCTATTCGTCGACAAAGATTCAAAGATTCTCGTCGAGGGGAAGAAGTTTTTGGATTAATTAATCTTGCTTCAAATTCGTGCTCATTAGTCATAATTATTGGAATACTAGGTTTATTTAGGACTTATCGTAAAACATGATTGGCTGTTTTCGCTCTTAATTTAGTTTTTAAATGCAGATTTTTCTTTATCAAGTGATGGGCCTATTTATGATTGCCAAGAAAATGTAGATAAACTTAAAATCCGTGGCAACAAAATTCAAAATCTCACGGATTTGGCCAAACCAAATTCAGTCACGAGGGTAAAAGTTTTTGAAAAAAAAAAAAAAAAAACAACAGAGAATGATTCTCCGACAAAGATTAGATGGGAAGACACGATGACTGTCCTTTGCTTCTCTACCATCACATAATGGGCTTATTGGGCTTGGGCAATTAGGTTTATGAGAATGAGCAATGTGGCTTTGAAAGTTGATTGAAATATTTTTTTGTTAAAAGTTGATTGAAATATATTGATGAGAATTAATCGATTTGAAATCCAAAATAGTTTTAGGTGTATTAATACATGAACACACACTGTCTGGTGCAAGATCAGGAGGCTAGCTGTGCTAGTACATAAGTTTTATCCTTTTGTTTGTTCACTTGGAAGTAGCTAATCGCTCACATCGTTTAATACATAGATACATCTCATTCTGGAAATTAACCAGTACAAATATTAACTTACATGTATCTCTATTTATTTAGAATTATTAAATATTATAATTATAAATTCCTACAAAAAATAGATTTAATTATTTGATTGATTCACAACTTAACTTGATTCACCATCGATCTAACAAGGGCTTTTAAGGACATCGGTGATAGCAGTGGCATTCTGAATATTTTTTGCCACGTACTGGCTTGCAAATACCAGTCCCGCCGCTCCTCTTCGCGGTACATGGGTGTCCATGGACAAAAAAAAAAACCAGATTTTTGAAATGTGAAAAAATGAACGAGATAATAATAAATTTTGATTTTGTAGTATTGGTGAAAAAACTCGATTTCTCGGTTTTAGCGAAAAACATAATTTTTTGTTTCGGTAGAAAAACGTGATTTCACCATTTTGGTGGGAAAACGTGATTTCGCGATTTTAACGGAAAAAGCGATTTTACGTTTTTGGTGGGAAAACGCGATTTCACCGTTTTGGCGGGAAAACACGATTTCACCGTTTTGGCGAGAAAATGTGATTTTGGCGGAAAAATGTGATTTCATAATTTTGGCGGGAAAATGCGATTTTGGTGGGAAAATACAATTTTGGCGGGAAAACTCGATTTTGGCGGAAAACATGATTTGCGGGTTTGACAGAAAAACGTGATTACTAGGTTTTGGCGAAAAAAATCAATTTTGCGGGTTTGGTGGAAAAAATAATTTTGCGGTATTGGCGAAAAAACGTGATTTTTCGATTTTGGTGAAAAACGTGATTTTGTAATTTTGGCGGAAAATGTGATTTTGTAATTTTGGCGGAAAAACGTAATTTTGTGATTTCAACAGAAAAAAAACCTGAAATTTTTCGATTTTGTTGGAAAAATGTGATTTTGTTATTTTGGCTAAATGAAAAATGAGTTTTCCCCAAATCAATTTGACCTAGGTTTTTCTGCCCATTGGACAGTCCATGTCCATATATGTCCGTCCATATTTGTTCATGGACTAAGTTGGACATGCCAAGTTATGCCCATGTCAAAAGTAGGCATGTCCATGTCCGTCCATATTAATATGGACATGGGCCGTCCACGGACATTTGTCCAGTTTGACAGCTCTATTCTGGTTGATAAGTCGTGACGGCATCTATAACTTCATCACATTGTTTTTGTCCTTGTGTTTCTTTCACCATCACCCCTATGTAAGTAATTATTTAAAACATAAAATATCAGTTTCTAGTTTTAATGATAATAAATTAATAAGCATGTGCTACGTGGGATAGTTGTTGAAAACCGCTAAAACTTCTAATAGATGGATACAAATATAGACACAATTGATTTTCACAAATAGATAGATACAGATATAGACACAAATTATTTTAGCAAGTGGTATACAGCATAAATATCCTTAAAGATTAGCATTTTCTTGAAAAATAATGAAAAGTTATTTGAAACAAAGATAATTTATTTACATTAATTCATATCCTATGACAATATCTCACTAAAGGCTTTGTTATTAAACCGTTAGTCTAACTCAAAAAAAAATATTTATATATTTGACGTAATATATATTCTTTCTGTTTTTCAGTGACATTTTGGAACTTTGCACACATATTAAAAATTATTTAATTTTCTATTTCTTCAAAATAAAATAGATTTTATTAACATTTCAAAACAATTTAACCAATAAAATTTTAACATACAAAATTCAAACAGTTAAAACAACAAAATATAATTAATTTCTGCATTGAAATGTGTCAAAGACCACTTATTTATGAACAAATTTTTTTCTTTCTAAAAAGTCTTTTATTAGAGAACAGAGGGAGAGGGAGTATAGTTGAATTTAGATTTAGGTGCAATCAACTTATTTTCGGATGATTATTTATAAAAATATTAAACCTGTTGTAAATATAAATACAAACCTATCTGGAAAATAGTGAAGATACTTAACATGGTGACCGCGAGTTGAAAGGGTTTACTCATCTCAGACGCTAACGGAGGAATTACTGGATTGCGTTTGTTTTTCTTATCAATTTTTTTTTTTTTTTTTTTTGGGAAAAATNCGTCTGAAACAATTGATATAAAACAAAAAACGTATACTAATATATATAGTTGTATTTCATTTTTGGTAAATCTAATTTAAGTTATCTGTCTCCTTAAAAATAGGTTTTAAATTATAAGGATGTGGCTGTCCATGGATTCCTATTTTGTTTTTCTCATTTATTATCTGTAAAATGATTAGAATCACTGTTTTTTTTTGTCAGCCGTACAATTAAATTAAGAGAAATTGGCGGCCATAACCATAAAAAAAAAACCATAATTAAACAAGTAACCATATTCTGTGATGGCTATGATATTCTCTATATAATATATAATATAGACCAAAATACCCTTATTCATACATAGCGTAAACATGAATTCTTCCCGTTTCAGTGAGTTTTGAGTTTCTTTGTTCTATCCAATCGATTCATCAAAATCAGTTGTGTTTCATCTCACGTAAAAAATTAGAGTTTTTTAAAATCCTAATTCCAACTTATCAAGTTTATAATATTTTACAATGCCGTAAGCCTTATCTTCAATGAACTTCAAAGGCCAAAACCTCCGGGAATAGAAGAGTTTAGTAACTCTGAGAGAGCACGTATCTCGTGCGCTTCATCCTCACGAATTTTAGTGTTTTCCTCTCCTCTCACTCAAACTATTCCATTTATGAAGTCTATACTATTTTACTAATGTATTACTGGCCCTGTATGCAATTGAGAATGTTGTGAAGGCAGAAAAGAAGTGAGGGATCAGATATGAATTCATAACGAATTGAGATCAGGTATGGATAAATTTGTATTACTTTTACAGATCGGACGGAGGTGGAGAAAGAATGAAGAAAGGGGATGATGAAGAGACGTGCAATTTCTCTCTCCTTCGTTTTAACTTTTGCAGGGCTATTTTCGTCCATCTCTACTATCACTTGGTTATTTGTTTTATTTTCAGATTTAGATGGCTATAAACTTTATTTAGATGCTCAATATGGTTATCATACAAATTGACCCTTAAATTAAATTTTTATTTTTTATTGGCGAATGATTTCAAACAGCTTTGGACCCAAAGAGTTATAATTGAATGGAACCAGCAATACATTATACATATCCGATTTGATGAGCTGAATCAATGTCAAAATCTCAAACATCTTATCATGCATGGCAATGCAATAACCGCCATTTTATCAGTAATTCTTTACGTTTACCTGCAAGTATGGTATTTCTGAGGAGGAAGTAAAGATGAAACTTGGATGGGTCCATTCACCACCTTCTTTATCTATTTTGATGCGACCGAATTGTTTCTCAATTCTCACCTAACAAAGCACCTTTTAGTCACAAACATTCCAAAAATGAGACTTCAAAGGAATAAGGTATTTTTTCAAAAAAAAAAAAAAAAAAAAAAAAAAAAAAAAAAAAGGGAAAAAAAANAAAGGAATAAGGTATGAGAATAAACATTTCACATAATCTGTTTTAGAGTGGTTTTTTAATCACATAATTAAAGGAATAAGGTCTGATTTCTCTCTTTCTCTCTCTGATTTTCGCAGCGCTTTTGTCAATGGCGGACATAGACATCGGCGGCGGAAAGGAGCCGCTGATTAACGGGGAGAAGAACAAGGTCTTCAATCGCAGCGTTTCGCACCAGCAAGACGAGCTACACAGCTTCCGGAAATACCTAAGATGGATGTGCGTCGACCACTCGAGTCCATGGACGGCGATTCTGTCTTGGACGATGTTCGTCGTCTTCACGCTCGTCGTTCCGGCGATTTCTCACTTCCTCCTCGCTTGCGCCGACTGCGACAGTTACCACTCCAGGCCATACGACTCCGTCGTCCAGCTATCTCTTAGCAGCGTCGCCGCCGTCTCCTTCCTCTGCCTCACCAGATTTGTAAGCAAGTACGGTCTCCGACGATTCCTCTTCTTCGATAAACTCTGGGACGAGAGCGAAACCGTTCGCCGAAACTACACCCTTCAACTCAATGTCAGTTTCTCTCTCTTCGAAATTTTCGAGTTTCCTTCTTCCCTCGGTTTATTATCCTCATTTCACTGAAAAACGCTTTAAATTTTTGATTGAAATGTTGGGTTAGTTTTTCCATTTCCTCGATTCCTAGATCTAATTTTTTTTTTTTTTTTTTTTTTTTTTTTTTTTTTAAAAATTTTTTTTTTTTTNTTACAAATCTCTTGTTTGCATTATTTTCTAGTTAACAACTAAGAAAACAACTCATCATCTCTGTCGAACTTTAAAGTTGAAAATACTAAAATAGCAATTATTGTAAAGAACTAATATTCTTTTCTTATGGCAAATAATTATAATTAGTCAAGAAGAATAATAGAACAAAGGAGAAGAAGATAGAGAGAAGAATCATGAATATTATAAAGTTAGGAAACTACTCTACGCATCTTAAGAGAGTAGCAAAGACAAAAATATAATAATTTATGTCATTGCTACTCTTCTGTAACATTTCTAGAACTTTGGTAAATTCTTTCTAGTAAAAATCTGGATTTTACCATATTACTTGTTCCACAAGCATTACAAAGTTTGAGTTTGAATGCAGACTTCGCTTCGTATTGTCTCCTACTTCGTGATCCCTTGTTTCATAGCAATGAGTGCATACAAAACATGGTGGTACGCTTCAGGTGGATCTCAGATACCTTTTCTAGGAAACGTCATCTTAAGCGACACAGTTGCTTGTGTAATGGAACTCTGTTCTTGGCTTTACCGTACAACCGTGATCTTCCTTGTCTGTGTTCTCTTCCGTCTCATTTGCCATCTTCAAATCCTTCGCCTTCACGACTTTGCTCAGCTCTTTCAGATTGATTCAGATGTTGGTTCTATCTTGTCTGAACACCTGCGTATTAGGCGCCATCTCAGAATCATCAGCCATAGATATCGTTCCTTCATTCTATGCTTATTGGTTCTTGTCACTGGAAGTCAGTTCTCTTCTCTGCTTATTACTACCAAAGCTTACACACAAGTCAATATCTACAGAGCTGGAGAACTCGCTGTAAGTTTAATTTCTTTCACTCACAAATCACAAAAGATTATTATAGAGAAATACCCTAAAATGGACCCACGTTTTGTGTTTTTTTTTTTTTTTTTTTCTCAGCTTTTTTCCATGACATTAGTCACTGCACTGCTCATTCTATTACGAAGTGCATCAAAGATCACACACAAGGCTCAAGCTGTGACATGTTTAGCTGCGAAATGGCATGTATGCGCAACGTTAGAATCCTTTGAATTTCAGACAGCTGATGGAGAGACTCCAACTTTGGTTGCTAGAAACAAAGGCCGTGATATTATTACGTTAACAGAATCGGACAGCGAGGATTACGGTGACGAAGAAGATGATCTAGACAACAATAACATCATTCCTGCTTATGCTTTCAGTACCATCTCATTCCAAAAGCGACAAGCTCTAGGTAAAAACAAAAATCTTCTGTGATGCTTTTTTTAATCTTGATGGTCTCTACTTAACTATGTCTGGTTGGATTTTTTTGTAGTGAGTTATTTCGAGAATAACAGAGCAGGAATCACAGTGTATGGGTTTACACTTGACAGAGGTACACTCCATACAATTTTCGGACTCGAATTGTCTCTTAATGTTTCACCACTGATCCACTTTCATAATCTTCCATCTTTTTTTTTTCTTCTTCACTGTAGATCAATTTATTCCGTTGATGTATTATATTTTTGTTATTGTTATTTGTAAATTAGATTCGAAATAAAAGCCCCTTTTTTGTCCTTTTTCTATTTATGCTTGTACCTTTTAAGCAAGCGGAATATAATTTTAAGGTTCAGTCCTGTATTAAAATTTTAAACTACATCATGTTACTAGATGATGTCGGATTCTATTACAGTGAATTTATAAAATTATTTCACAATATATTCTAATTTTAAAAATCGTTCAAGGCAGCTAAACTATAAAACTAAAACTGAATCAATCACTAATTTAGCTCAGGAAATTAAAACACACGACGCCTCATATAACAAAGATTCAGTGATCCTAACCCAGCCCAGAGGTTTAGGTTAAAGACATCATCACTTACCGTTACTTATTGCATATGCTTGAGGACCAAAGAGGGTAAAAGGACTGAATCTTCTGTACTTTTGTCTGAACCATTTAACAGCTTTTGTCTTCTTGTGGATCTTCTGTGACATTCTTCTCTGAAGCCTCTTCGACATTTGGTGCTGTGTTGTGCTGTTGGGAATGATCTGTGTTGGATTCCGAAGGAGGCTGGGACGGTAAGTTGTCAGTCTGAGACACTGAATTCTCCTCTTGTAATGATGGTTCCGCGACGATCTTCGAGCCTTGTTTCTCTTCGCAATTTGCGGAAACAGATCTCTCAGTAGCATCTTTGCTCGGATCTTCTTTGTTCTCAAGTTTTGGAGGATTAAGAGTCTCTGAGTGAGACAGTGGTTCTGACGGTTCATCAAACTCGGCGTCGTTTCCTACTGGACCTTGTGACTCATTGTCACTAGCATCAACTGCTTGATTCCTAGCTGCATCTTCAACCGTTTGACTTATAGCTGATGATGCATCTCCAGCTTTAACTGTTTCACTATCAGCTGATGCAACGGTTTGACTTATGATGGCTGCTGCTGCTGCATCTTCAGCTTCAACGGTTTGAGTTTTAGCTGCTGCGGCATCTTCAGCTTCAATTGTTAGACTTATAGCTGCTTTGCCTTGAGGTGCTTGCGGAGTCTCAGAATGTGAGACTGCCTCTTGACTACCACCAACCTTTAGAACAACTCTACCAACTTTCTTCTCTGGTGGTAACTGAACTTCGGGGTTACTGGAAGACATTTTAGCTGTAGTCGCGCTTCTCATGACACGGCCATATTTAGGAGGAAAAGACTTGCCATTATATAACTGCACACACCTCGGGCAGTGCCATTCAGATTTCGGAACCCCTTTCATATTGTTAAGCTGTAGGCATTTCAAGTGATATCCTTTCTCACAGGCATCACAGATTAGCACCGTCTCTACCTCGTTGATACTTCCTTGACACATCTGGCATGTCATTGCTTTGCTCATGTATTCTCTTGAAGGTGGATTCCACATGACATTTTGTTTAGCACGCGGTTGCAGAACTTTATGGACTATCTTGGCGATCTCAGAATGGTTGTTGCTTCCAAAAGGTGAAGACGAAGAAGAAGAAGCCTGACCACCATAAGTCACTCCCTTCATGCCTGGTGGAGTCTGAGACATGAATGGTCTAAAGCTCGGATCTGTGACTCTTGAACAACTCTGAACAGGAGCTTTGCTATCTGACGCAGTACCAAATGATATGGTTGTGGAACTGGAATGAGGTTGAGCAGGCCAAGATGTAGCAGCCGCATTCCCAAAATAATTTCCACCTGCCTCGGAATAACAACAAGCAACCATTTAGAGATCAAAGATACATAGCAAAAGTCACCAGTAAGCTAAAACAAGAGAACATGTAGGTGATCTTACCCGGTCCCTGAGAAGCAGCGGGATGCATATCTGCCTTAAACTGTGGCCTAGATTGTGTTGCATCCCTAACGAAATGGCTCCCAGTTGCATTAACAGAGCTAGTGGACGACTTCAATTCGCTATTAGGCCACTGATGCGCCATTGACACATTATTTGCTGCAGAAAAAGAAAAAAACATGCATTGAAGAAGACTCCTCAAGTTATAAGCTGACTGAAAGCGTAGCGATACTCGCAAGTTGAATGACCTGGAGGTGTATAGGTAGTGGATACTACCGGATGCTTTTTCGATTCTTCCATCTGAAGAGCAAAAACATCATCTTCCAATTAACACTCAGATCAGATCAAGGGAGCAAATTTTGTAACAATTGAACAACGAAGAATGGATCCAGCGAAAATTCCGAATTCGTCGATGAAATCGTAGTGAGACTGAACAAACCTTTCTTTTTCCAAGAGAGAGCTTCTCGGAGATGGTTAATTTGGGAGCTCGAAATCCTAATCTCTGATCCTTGGGCTTACCATTCAAACCCAGATCTTCAATCACAGCTCCGACTGCATCCCTCCCGATGATATCCTTTGGAGTAAACTCTTGACACATGTCCACCAATTTCGACTTAGCTTCCACCATGAGCTCAAGCTCCAAATCCGTCGGGCTTTTCCCTCCTCGAATCCTCCGCAATGACGATAACACAAGCACAATCTCCGCCACTCTGTTCACTTCCTCGTCAAAACGCGGCCTCTTCAGCGGTGGTGGAGCCGCCGATTCTATCCCTCCATCTCTCTTTTCTTCTTCATCCACGACAGATCCGAGATTCGCCGGTACATCACAAGCCGCCGCAACATCCATTCCTCAACACGTGAGAGAAAACTTGAAAGAGAGAGCGAGCGAGCGAGCGAGCGAGAAACCCTAGAAGAGAAAGAGAGGGAGATGAGATCTGAGGTGGGTTTTTAAAAAAAAAAAAAAAAAAATTTGAAAGAAATTAAATGATTAAAATCTCAGAAAACCTTATTTTCGCGGGTAAAAAATTGGGGAAATTTTAGAGAGCACAGACAGACACAAGCACGAGTTCGATTACCGAATTTACAAAAGAGTTTGCAGCAGAAGAAAGGATTTTAGAGAGAGAGAGATGAGGGAAGCGACTGCTATTTTCTAGAGAGATGATTTCTATTAAAGGAAATATAAATCTGTAACGAGCTGTGCAACCTTTTCTTGGGTTTGAAACTGGGCCTGTCTTTATTAAGGCCTTATTATACAGAAGGCCCATACACTTTTTCCAACACTTGCGAAAATTTGGAATTTGGAGGATGTTGCAAAATCGGATTCAGTAGATAATTCGGTTTAATTACATTGCTAAACAAATCAGATTTTTTTGAGTTTTTTTGTTTTGTTTCCATGTTATTTTGATGTAATTTACAAAACATTGTTAACACTGTAAGTTAGATTTTTACAATGAAAATTGGACATGGACATTGGCTTAGATATTGCTTAAATGAAAGGGTTGGTTTTTTTGGGGAACATGTGCTGCACTACCTAATCTCTCTCATAGACAATTGTCAAAACCTAACCTCATGAGAGAAAGAAACTCTAGGACCGAAAAAGCAAGGATTGAAGCTGTTATAGTGATCTATAATATATAAGAGAAAATTACTTAGAATGACAAACACGACAATAATGAGATATAAAGAATGAAAAAAACACAAATTGTTCGTTAGGGATTAAGACCTAAAGCTGATGACGATGGTGATATACAGATACATAAAATATATACAGGTTTTTTAGTCCATTGATTGCTCATACATATTTTCTTATCTGCATTGACCATAAAAAATGAAGAAAAACCCATCACCCACACATGTTCTTCATTCTTCTCTCCGTTGAACCTACGGCCGCTGAAATATTCCCCCTCTTTTTATACTTTTTTCAAATATTCCTAAAAATAATCGAAAAACTCATCATCGATTCATCGAGAAGCCAAAGTCATCATCGTCCAACAACATGGAAGAATATAAATTATTACTTCCTCGATCCATAGAACCAAGATCATCATCAAATTCTCCTTCTTTCAACATCTCAATCATCTCCAGTGCTTCACTCATCTCCATCCTCCTCTCTTCTTCTTCTTCGCAGCATCTCAACCCAATTTTCAACAAATTAATCATCTCCGCTTTACAATTTTTCTTCCCTTTCATTTCCTTGTCGAACACGTCACCTGTTTTCTTGTCCTTAACCATATCATTAACCCAAGTCACAAGACTCATGTTCGGATCATAACCTTGTGTCAAGTAATTCTCTGGGAATCTCCCTGTCAAAAGCTCCAAAATCAACACACCAAGACACCAAACATCGGTCTTCTTCGTTATGACTTGTCCTTTTGCGGGCCTATACTCTGGCGATTTGTATGCAGTCATGAAGTTATGTGCGTGCTCTGAGCTCATCACCGGCCGTAGAGCATAATCTGTCAACAGTGGCTCGAACGATTCGTCTAAAACCACGTTCGATGACTTTATATGACCGTGAGGGATCGTTAGCGTCGGTAACTCGTTGAACAAGTAACCTAAGCCCTTTGCTACTCCTTTTATGATCTTTAGACGTGTAATCCAATCCAATCCAGGTTGATCCAGAGAACGATTAGCTGAAAAAGAAACAGAGAACATATATATCAAAATTGTTAGTAATCTCGTATAAAATGAATAATGTAAGGTAATCTTGAAAAAAAAACATACCGTGAAGATGGCTTGCCAAGCTACTATGAGACATAAACTGAGTGACTAAAAGCTTCTCTTCTCTCCGGTAATAGTAAGCGACGAGAGGCAATAGATTGGGATGGTTTAATCTCCCTAACCGTCTCATATGCTCATGAAACTCATCTCTTCCCACATTGTTCATATGTTTATACCTCTTCACGACCAATGTCTGTCCGCTAGATATCGCTGCTTTGTATGAAGCACCAAACGTTCCGCTACCGAGAACCTCAGCTGAAGCTCTCAGAAGATCTTGAAGACCGAATCTTTCAATGTCGTCTCGCACAAACAGAAGCCTGCCTGCTGGATCAGGCATGGATCCTCTCCTTTTGTGATTCACAACAGATTCAGCTGGTCTAGTGTTCCTTTTCACGGGTTGGTGATGATAAGTGTAGCTCTCTACCCTTTCCTTGCCCGCGGAAGGATAATCTGACAAGCAGTTTCGTCTTCTTGACTGAATGAAACAGATCACAAACGCGATGATCACTAGTATTATCCCAATAACAATCAAAATGATCGCTAAAGTGTTAAATGACCCGGTCTTGTTCGCCGTGGGAGGAGGACTAAGAAGAGGACTGGGGGGAGATCTCGGATCAATAGGGCTTACAGGAGAGGTTTTAGCAGAACATGGACTTAAGGGAGGATCACATAAACCTTTGTTACCTACATTTTACAAAACACAAAACATGCACTCATTTCATGTTAAGAAATATAATTTTTAAAAAATAATTCAGTTTATAGAAAACATTCATTTTAATCTATAAAGAAGAATGAAAAAAGTACCTGCAAAAGAGCCAGGATCCATGTTTCGAAGGCTTTCAGGTATGGGTCCATCGAGGTCATTGTTTTCAAAGCTAGCTAGTTTAAGATCCTTCTGTTTAAAATATGGTATCTGCCCTTGAAACTGGTTACCATTAAGCCTCACCTCTATAAGCATTGGCAAAGAAGCTACAGAAGAAGGAATAGTTCCCCGAAACGCGTTGTTTGCCAGCAAAATCTTCTTCAAAACTGGCATATCTTGAAACTCATTCGCGGATATCTCCCCGGAGAACCGGTTGTTAGACAGATATAAAGATTTCAAAGAAGTAAGCCTGTTAACCTGAGGCATTGGGCCATTGAAATCGTTGTTCATGAAGCTTAGGGTTCGTAGATTCTTCATAGGAACCAATGGTTCGAGGTTTAGTCTCCCGGTTAATCCCATTCCCTCGAGTTGTAACCCCCATACGTAGTTGCTACAAAGAACACCAAACCAATTCGCGTCGTTTCCTAGACATGGTGAGGTTGCTGGATCCCAACTGTTAAACACCGAAGCATTTGCTAATGTATCTTTGAATCTCAGGAGACAATCTGCGTCTGAATTTGGCACAACCATTTGAGACGTTACCACCGGACATGACACGGTGATAAAGATGATGATGGTGAGAAAAATGCAAGAAGGTAGATTTTTCTTCGAGGCCGTGTTACACACAAGCATAACCGGGCTCTCCCAAATTCGCATTGCGGTTACACGCCTCAATGGAGTCGATTTGATCCCTGTGAAATCTTTTTGTTTTGTTGTTGTCTTCTTCCTTGAAAGCCAAGAAATTGTATGAACGGAAGAGAGAAGAACAAAACCTACCAAGAATAGACAAAGCAAGGTATGTAAATTGGCAATAATTTGATTCTTTTTTTTTCCTTTCTATTTTCTTTTTTGGAATTGTGTCATCTTAAGATTATTATTAGGTGAGAGAGATCCTTGGATAACCATTCAATAATCTTGTTTTAAGTTATATATATATATATATGTAATTAATCCTTGTTGTTCTGATTTGTCATTTGCTTTTGTTCCCACCAAAAAAAAAAAATTGTTGTCTCTAGATCATTTAATTCGGTATAACCAATTTCAAGAATTAGGCATTTATTGATGGATTATTCTATATATGATGTCTGAACTAACTAAACAGTGTTCTATAACCAATTAAGTTCAAGACTTATGCATGCATGAATTAGCTTGGTTTGATCATAATATGTAACATGAATTGAACATTGTATATATATATATAAAATATATATATATCAACAAAGTAAAAGTTAATACTTGTCCTATAGAAAATTAGAAATGTACTTAGTAGTTAGTATTAGTAAGGAAATTGTTTTTTTTTTCTTTATGAAAGTCTTCTAAAGAAATTATAAATGATGACTTTGCAATTCCTCTTTTTGAAATTCTGTGACTGCGCACGATTTGTTGTAACTTGGAATAGTTTTTCTCCGACAATGTTAGTCGTACGAAGACAAACAAACTTGAAAGGCAAAGACATGGACTCGACCAAGAGAAAAAAATGTTACGTTAAATATTTTATGGGTATAGGAAAATCAAAGTAAAAAAAAATTGAGAGGTCAATTAGCTGTGAATGTGTCAAAATCTTCAAAAGAACGCGGAATTGGTCAAAACGCTTTTAAAGCGAAAGTGGGTCCAACTCGAAATTGGTCGGCATTTGCTTAAAACGTAACGTGTGAACTTGATTTCGAAGCTACACTGCCCACACGCTGCTGCTCCTGCAGCGTCTATACCAATTTTGTTCGTGCTGGAAATTTTAGATTGTTTAGTTCGATTTTATCTTTTCTTATAATTGATCAAAGTAGATTTTTCATGAAGTTTTTTTTTAATATTCTGTTTTCCCCACTGCATGCGAATTGCGAAATACACGGTTTAAACAGCTGTTATTTCCTTTACTGTGAACAAGAAGCATAATTTGTGGATAAAAACATATAGTAAATGATATGAATGATTATAAAGATGAATGGATCATGGATGTGTATATTATTCGTTCACACTCATCCTAAGTATATTGGACAAGTGTGCTACAGTTATATCATCACTAGTGAAATTTTTTAAAATGTGAAAAAGATAGCTAGTAAATAAAAAACGGGAGGATCAAAATTAAGGCAGGGAATAATCACAAACTTTTAGACGTAAAAGTAAGAAAGCGTTGGACCAACCCCTTGCTTGCACGTTTGGTGTCATCTCGTCACTTGTCTTTTCGATCTCATTGGCTGTTACGCCTGTACGGACCATTTTGCCCTTGCATCTTTTTATCCCTATAAAAGGATTGAAAAACCGATTTATGAAAATATAATCTGATCGAATTCTAAAACGGCATTAGACAGGAGATGTACATTTTAGTCATAGTAAAACTATATTGTTATGCGTTATAAATCACTATGGTTAGTTTTTTTTTTTTTTTTTTTTTTAATGNTTTGGTAGAAGAAACATTGATTATGTATAGTACTTTGATTGTTCATTGCGGACTCGAGATAGATTTACCAAAAAAGGAAACAAAAAGATGTTCATTGCTTTCATACATTCGTCGACACATAGAATATATATCACCATCATGATTTATTTTATTTTCTTAGGTCATCGCAATTACTCGGTTCGTACGTTTTTCATTTTATTCAAAGGACTTTAAAATTAATATTATTAAATTGAAAGGACCATGTGCTATTATTATTATATACTCGATTGATTAATTAATTAACTACCCATTGTTTTTGCTTTTGCTCGTGTTTCATTACGAGGAATTGGTGTTATATATAAACAAATCTATACAAATCCGGTTTGGAATGGTCCAAAAGGTTAGTACCATCGATATATTATATGATTGATTGACCTTGGTTCCATGAAATTTCTAGGTGAAATTGTTTCGATTAACAGAAAAAAAAAAAAAAAAAAAAAAAACTGCTACACGTTGAATGACGCAACGAAAACAATATTGACTCTGGTAAAACATGGTAAGCCCATGACACTTCTTCATCTTCAACCACTCTCATTAACTTCATTTATTTCACGATTTAATATCTCATATTCTAACATTTATGAGATGAAAATCACCGTATCATATAATCTTGTGCATTTACATATATGTTCCATCTGAAAATAACTAAAAGTATACAAACTAAAATAGTGGAATTATCAACCAAAAACTAGAAAACTAGTGCAAAGTCAAACTATGAAACCGAATTAATCACGCTGACTTCCGAAGAAAAATGTGATTGTGAAATTTTGTTGGTAGATCAATAATAAATTAATATTTTTCATAAAGGTATATAACAATACGACAAGAACTTTGATTTTCAAACAAAACATTATCAACAGAAATTTATCATATATATTAGCACCTGCATACATTGTAATTACTAATTAGTCGTCAATCGTCATAATAATGTTGACTGTCTGAAATAAAAGGCTCTTTTTGTTACGCGCTGGATAATACCAACAGTGGCAAAAACGTAAAAAAGAATAGTCAAAGGGGTATTTAATGTAGAAAGAGATGAGGATAAAAATGAGGTGAGCGTTTATTATTCCCCCTGGTGGAAAGTAGGCAGCAAGTGGTAGCAACGAAGCACTTCTCTTTTGATTCTCTCATCTTTTGCCTCTGAAGCAATTCGTATCAAAATCAACAAATCTTTTGCTCATACCTCAACAATCTCTCTCTCTCTCTCTCTGCAAACCCCCAACCAGGTTCGTTTTCTTATCTGATAGATTCTTGATTTCAAAGTTTCCATCTTTTTCTTCTTCTGTCGGTTGCTTCTGCTGAATTTCTGTTTCTGCAAGTTTCTAGTGATTTTTCTTACTTAAAAATTTCGTCATGCTTCCTCTGTCTTCAATCTATTTGCAAAAGAACTTACTTTTGTTGTTGCTGTTGCCTGTTGATTAAGCTGTGTTGAACTTACTTTAAGGTTATGTAACAGTTGTCTTTAGCTTAAAATCTTTCAATTTTGTCATCCCGCTGATGATTATAGTCATGTTTCGATCTTGTTTATCTACGGGGTCGATCTTCAATTGAATCTTTCTAAATAAAGATTCAACCTTTAATATGTTTTTTTTTTTTTCTTTTTCTTTCTCATTTCAGTTGTCTCTAACGAATTAGGGTTCGTGTCCTAAGATCTAAGAAACTGTTTTTTTTGTTGTTGTTGTTGTTGTTGTTGCTGCTGGCAGATAATTTCAATATGGAAGCTACTCAGAAACATATCATTCAAGATGGATCTTCAATGTTTTATCATCATCAACCATCTTCAGTCCAACAACAAATGGACCTTTCTGTTCAAACATTTGATTCTTACTGCACACTTGAATCCTCTTCAGGCACCAAGTCTCATCCTTGCCCTAACACCAACAACAACAGCAACAAGACTTCTTCGACCACAAGCTTCTCCTCAAACGGAAGTCCGATTTCTCAATCCAACAACAACAACAACAACAACTCATCACGGTTCTCGGAGTTTAACCATTCCCCTGACGACAACAACAACAACAACAACAACTCTCCTCTAAGCGGATCTTCAGCGACAAACAACAACGAGACAGAGCTCAGTCTCATGCTCAAAGACTTGGAAACCGCGATGATGGAGCCTGATTTAGACGATTGTGAGGACGACCATCAATCCGGGTTTGGAGGACAGCAGCAACACAGAGTTGTTTCTTCAGCTATGTACAGGTCCATGGAGATGATCTCTAGAGGGGATTTAAAAGGAACGCTCTACGAATGCGCTAAAGCTGTCGAAAACTACGACCTGACAATGACCGATTGGTTGATTTCTCAGTTGCAGCAAATGGTTTCCGTCTCCGGCGAGCCTGTTCAGCGCTTAGGAGCTTACATGCTCGAAGGGCTTATCGCTCGGCTAGCTTCCTCCGGTAGCTCAATCTACAAAGCTTTGAGATGCAAAGACCCTACAGGTCCTGAGCTTCTTACTTATATGCATATCTTATACGAAGCTTGCCCGTATTTCAAATTCGGTTACGAGTCCGCAAACGGAGCTATAGCCGAAGCTGTCAAGAACGAGAGTTTCGTCCACATTATCGATTTCCAGATCTCTCAGGGAGGTCAGTGGGTGAGTTTGATCCGTGCTCTCGGTGCTCGTCCCGGTGGACCACCGAGAGTTCGTATAACGGGGATCGACGATCCGAGATCTTCGTTTGCTCGGCAGGGCGGGCTCGAGTTAGTCGGGCAGAGGCTCGGGAAGCTAGCGGAGATGTGCGGTGTGCCGTTCGAGTTTCACGGAGCGGCTCTGTGTTGCACGGAGGTCGAAATCGAGAAGCTTGGAGTTAGGAACGGTGAGGCGCTCGCGGTGAACTTCCCGCTAGTGCTTCACCACATGCCTGACGAGAGCGTGACCGTGGAGAATCACAGAGACAGGTTGTTGAGGCTGGTGAAGCGTTTGTCTCCGAGTGTTGTGACTCTGGTCGAGCAAGAGGCGAACACGAACACGGCGCCGTTTCTTCCCCGGTTCGTGGAGACGATGAACCATTACTTGGCGGTTTTCGAGTCCATCGATGTGAAACTGGCGAGAGACCACAAGGAGAGGATCAATGTGGAGCAGCATTGTTTGGCTAGAGAGGTTGTGAATCTTATAGCTTGCGAAGGGATCGAGAGAGAAGAGAGGCACGAGCCGTTGGGGAAGTGGCGGTCCAGGTTTCACATGGCGGGGTTTAAACCGTATCCGTTGAGCTCTTATGTCAACGCAACGATCAAAGGGTTGCTTGAGAGTTATTCGGAGAAGTATACGCTTGAAGAGAGAGATGGAGCTTTGTATTTAGGATGGAAGAATCAAGCTCTGATCACTTCTTGTGCTTGGAGGTAACCAAAACCTAAACAAAAACTTTGCTTGATTTAAAAAAACCTTTGAGAGATTAGAATCTTTTTTTTTTTTTTTTTTTTTTTTAATTTTGGAGAATTTTTTTGNTTGTAAAAGTAAAAAACTTGTGAAACGAAGAAACAGTTGTCAAATGTTGTAGTAGTAGTAACTGTTGTTGATGACCTCAGATGTTTTAAAGTTTTATGTTTGTATTTTCACAGGAAACTGATATGACATTAGAACTTATATACTCTGTTCTGTTTTCATGTGAAAACTTGATGATAAAGTTTCTGGTTTTACAGAGAAGAGATCAATATTTTTCTTGTTGCTAGTACTGTACGCATAACGTTAAGAAGAGACTGCAGATTTTCTGTTTGGTTGATTAATCGAATGTCACAAATCACAAGACACATTAGAAGGTGTTAAATGTTAAATACTAATCGACCGGTTTAATGTAAGCACTTGTTTACATTGCACCATTCTGGTTTAATTACAAATGCGGCTAACTTGTTTCATCAACTTAATAAAGAAGTGCATCTTTAAAACAATTAATTGATTTGTAACTATCGGTGTAACGGAATTGTTACGAGTCTTGTTTTGAAGTTAGAAGAAAGTGGTTAGGGACGACGTTAAGAGCAAATATGGTTTGGTTAAAGTGGATGAATATAGTTGATGATGATAAACGGTTGCAATCACCAAAAACATGTAGACGACTGTCAAATCAATCGGTCAAACAGTAACACTACTCATCTTTGTAAAAGTCAATAAAAGGTATAAATGATGACTACTTGATGAGACGAGGATGTCATGATATGAGAAAATCCATTTCAACATTATTACTTCCCCAATTTTCAATCTCAAATTCTTTGAAATCTATTCTTGGTCCGTTAACAGGTTGCTTGATAACTTTTTCGACACGGTCAATTTTGTTACATTTATTGATTCAGGAAACAGGAAATAGATACTTAGATTAGATCCCTGATCACGTCATGATTGTGTAATAATTCGTCAGACAAAACAAAAAGTTTCTAGAAGTTTTGTTTCAAAATCATCTTTGTCGACGTTGTTGTTCTTTGGTTTGTTATAAACAATATTCAAAGACTTGAGTTTGTGTCTTTGACTTCGACCATTCAAGAGAAAGAATGATAAATGGTCTAAGCGTCATCCATACGTCATGCTTCCGCAAGCCATTGTGTCACGTGATCCGCTCGCTGATAAATGTGTGCGCTTATCTGAATACGTGGGCAACCAAACAACTAAAATTTTTTGTTAGTTTTCTTTTGTATAAATGACTAATGAAACATATGTCAAATAAGATTTAAAAATCGAATCATACATACCCTTTTTTTTTTTTTTTTTTTTTTAAATTCATGCAAAAGCTATAGCAGCTTCGTAGAACTTACATTCGGTATTTCAATATATATAAAAAAAAAAATTTACATACGGTATGCGTATGCAAATGTTATAATGGTCAACACTCCAGATTTTAAAGGCTGAAAAGAAAAAATCGTAAGATGAAAATAAATAAACTAACTAAATCTTGGCTTTGATTAAACGGATGCTGTCATAGCATTGCCGGATTCGAAGCAGGAAAACAAAAAAATGTTTTTTTTCTGAATGTTCTAAAGTGGAGACCAAATTTTTGTTGTTGTAAAAGCTGTGGATACAAAAGAAAATCAAGATTAATATAAATACTACGGATGCAATAATTGGGATATATCCACGGGGTCCATTAACGATCGATACAAGAGATAATCCATTCACTTTCGCCTTTCGACAAAATATTTCGAATTGAAACATCTTTATCGCGAGTTATTACGAAGATAGACGATGATGGATTGATGACGTAACTAACACAAACCATTGACATTTTTATCTAAATCTTTCTTGCAAACAAATAAGCTGAATTATTCTCCTATTTTCTTATAATTGTTTTAACATAAACTTTTCCTAACGTATCAATACATTTTGGAGCTAATTTTGTTAAGCAACAAAAAAATAACTTATTTGTATAATTAAAAATCAGTTAAATCTTGTAAAGAAAATAAAAATGGCGTCCTCAAAACCCAGATAACACCCTTGTAAAAAAAAAAATTGACTTATAAATTACCATCATCGTCTTAATTTGGCCAACTGTCCATACAACAACTCTTTCCTTACTATAAATACATCTTCATCAGAGGTTCAACCAATAAGATAGATTCTTCACTAGATCTCTTTATAGTTTACTGTAACAAAATAAAATAAAAAAGTTTCTCTTAAGAGTTTCAACTTTCAAGATGCCAACCTCAGAGAAAGCTTCTTGTAAGAGTAGTGATAATAGTGATAATAATAATAATAATAATAATAATAATAATAATAATAGGTTAGTTGTTAAAACGCTTTTCGCAAGACAGCAACATGAAGGATTTGGAGCTGTTGTAAGAAGAAGCATCGGAAGGTAAGATCAAATTACAAAATAGCACCTGAAAATAATTCTTTCAATCTGATTGTAAATGAAGAAAGAGGTTTTACAAATCTGTGAATGTTTTCAGGTTTGAGTTAAGATACTTCGATCCATTTCTTGTTTTGGATGAATTCTCAGGTAGGTTTTAATTTGTATTGTTTCTTTTATACCTCTGTTTCTGCTCTGTTCTTTTGAATCCAACTTGTCAGAGATTAATTACAGAAAATCATTCACAATTTCAGTTTCGGCTCCTTCAGGATTCCCAGATCATCCGCACAGAGGTGGGTTTAGTCATGGATTGTTTTAATTTTTAAACCTAGTCTATAAGTTTGAGTTTGCGTTTACTTAAGAAAATTATATTATATTCATGAATTAAATTTTCATAAAATATTTTTGAAAATAGCATGTTTTCACGTTTGACTTTTATGTTTTATAATTGAAAAATCAGGTTTCTTAAAATACTCAAATTTGTGTGTTCAGTTGGAAAAATATGTAAATTAAATTTAAACGCAAACGTAAATGTAAACGCTAACAAACAAACAATCAAGGTATTAATCTTAACAGTCTGATAAAACAGTATTAGTAGGCCTACTAACACTAACCTAACACTATATCCTTGTTCTTCGTGTTTACTTTGTTTCTTTTTCTTCCAAAAACAGGATTTGAGACAGTCACTTACATGTTAGAGGTATTGATTGATCTCTCTTCTATTCGTTTCCTTATCCGATTTCACTAGAATCGCCATGCGTAATCTTGTTGTATTTGTATATATCACATAGGGAGATATTTTGCATGAAGACTGTGAAGGACACAAAGGAGTAATAAGAGAAGGAGGATTACAATGGATGACTGCAGGAAAAGGCATTGTTCACTCTGAAATGCCTTCTTCTAATGCTAATGGCATCACTCACAACAAAGGCTTGCAGCTTTGGATCAATCTCTCCTCAAAACACAAACTGTAAGATTCTTCCATGGAATTTGTTCACAAGTTAATCAATTGTGAAGTGATCCATGTTTTTTAAAACCAAAAAAAAAAAAGTTAATCAATTGGCAGTGAGTGAAGTGATCCATGTTTTTTTATATGCTAAGATTATGTCTCTTCTTGTTTTCAAAATCTTTGAAGAGTGGATCCGAGTTATCAAGAATTAGAGAGCAAAGATATAGCAGAAGCAGAGAAAGATGGTGTGAGAGTGAGAATCATAGCAGGAGAATGGGATGGAGTTAAGTCAAAGATCTGCACAAGAACACCAACAATGTATCTAGACTTCACTCTCTCGCCGGGCTCTCGAATCTCTCAGCCCATTCCACTTCACTGGAATGCTTTTGTATATGTTCTTCAAGGTCATGGCCATTTTGGAGATGTCAGGTCACAACATTCAACCGCTGCCACACATCACTTTCTGATTCTAGGCCTAGGTGGTGACCGGCTAGAGGCTTGGAACAGTTCTGATTCCGGTTTACCACTTCGGTTTATCCTTGTGGGTGGTGAGCCTATAGGTGAACCAATGGTTCAGTATGGTCCTTTTGTTATGAACACACAGGAAGAGATCGATCAGACCATTGATGATTTTGAGAACTTCACGAATGGGTTTGAGAAAGCTAGACACTGGAAGTCTCAAGCTGCTTCTGCATTGGGATTGGTCTAAAATATTTTTGTTTTTGTTTTGGTCTCTATTTATAATCTATCTGAGTAGTACCTTGTAATTGTTTATTTTTTCATTCTTCTTTCTTCTTTGCTCATATTCAATATTTTATTTCCACTTCTATTTGAGAATATGGACTAATGGAGTGTGAGCTATCTATATATTCTCTCCATTTTACAAAGTAATCTTGCGGTAGGGGAAAATTTAATTCAACCTTATTCCTTTGAATTCTCAGTGTTTAAAATGTTATAGAAAAATCTAGAGATGTGATTCAACCACATAAGCTTGGGAGAGGCATTCTGTACAACTACTAAGACTCTGTAATTGATAACTTTTATTTGACATTTTATTTGGAGGTAAACCTTAAAAAATTTATTTGGAGATAACGCAAGATATCCATTGCATCGGATATGACTTTCCCAGACGTGTTTGGGAGATCCGAGAGTGTCTCTGCGCCAGCAGGGAGACCTTCCACAGGAGGGAGAGTCAGAGGGTCCAAGACAATCCTGTCCGGAAACAGATTGAGAGACTCGAGTTGTTTCTGAGCTTTCTTGGGAAGCAAGAAAGTTATCTGGTGACCTTTCTCAGCTAGTTTGTTGGCTAGATGAAGATATGGAATCATATGACCAAAACCAAACGTTGGGTACATAAAAAGCATGGAACTTTGACACCATTTCCTCAAGAGAGCCAAAAAGAAAGGTTACTACTTTTGCTTAAGATGTTCAGTGAGTGAGATACTACTCTTCATTTGCTATAATCTTCTTAATTTGTATATCTATAGCTTAAATAATGTGTTTAATATTATTTTATTTTTGTTTGGGTCAAAAACGTGTTTTTAGTATAAGTGCTATTATTTATATAAGATTACTTGGGTTAGGTAGTCGTAGTTAATTAGTGAATTGCACATGCCATGTGTAAAATGTCATTGTGATCCAGATTCGCATGTGGTTTTTGTCCCAAAGCTATCCCTTTGATAAAACTTGCAACATCAAATGATCTTTAGAAACCGGCATTCAGTGTTTCAGCTATCAGTAAATTTTTCAACGATGTGGCATTCAGTGTTTCAGCTATCAGTAAATTTTTCAACGATGTGCTTGAGATTTTAGGTTATGTGAGCTGTTATTTAATTTATTCTCAATCTTTTTCCCTTATGATATATCACATTATTTAAAAATAAAAAGCATGATGTTTTATTTGAAAGTAAACAACGTTATATATGGAGAAACAGCGCCGTTTCGAACAAATTATTGGCCCTGTGTTGATCAACCAAAATAGGCCCTATAATATAATATCTTTGTTGTTTTATACATTGAACTATAAGAAAAAAACTTTCAACCAAATCGTGCAGCTCTTTTAACATACTTTGAAGCAAAATCATCAACTAAATTTTCAACATCTAAACTTTCTAGAAAGTCACTTTGTTTTTTTCCCCTTCAAATTATGAAATGATGACAACGAATTATATATATATCTATAAAATAGAATATTCAAAACGAAAGATTTGGTAAGTACATTGTAGTCTATACTGAAAATAGAACCTGGAGAGTGGAGAGGAAAAGATGACGAATTTGTAAATATAAACCAGATCTGGTTCGTCCTCTTCTTCAATTGCTGTTGAGTGTTGACTGTTGTTGCTAAACTTTCAAGTTACAAAAATGGAGAATTCTCAATCGTACTACTAGAAAACTGGTTTAAAGATTTAAGAAACAAATTTTTTTCTTTATTTGATTGCTTATTTGCTGTATCCATATATATATGGAAACGTGGCAGAAAAATTACCATATCTAGAGAGAAGCTGAAAAGTTAAATGAGAATACAGACGTTGGATCAACTACTTTAGTAAAATGATATAAAACAAGATAAATATCTCACGAATTGGGCCTTAATTTAGGTATATATATCATCAATTGGGCCTTAATTTAAAGTAAATATGTTACGAATTGAGCTTTATTTATTTTGGACCTTGTGACAGATCCCATGTCACACTGGCTGAAAAACGGCCCTGTGGAGAAACATAAAAGTATTTGAATTCAAGACGATTTTGTGTTGTTGACTTCATTCTCCAGTGCTTCTACAAACTTATCAGCATAACCACTCAACAATCCAGGACTGACTAAGGTCTCTTTCAGTTTCTTATGATTCCTCTCCACTAGATTCCCAATCTCACTATCTTTATCCATCACAGATTTAACGGCATCTCTTAAGCTCTCTTTAGAAAACCATCCAGCATCTTCTCTTTGATTTTTTCCAGAAGTGTTTGGTAGATCAGAGACTGCCAGCAGGGAGACCATCAACAGGAGGGAGGGTAAGAGTGTCGAAGACAATGCTGAATAATAGTTTTATTGTCTTTTCAGTTAGTTTTTAAAGATTTTTTTAAAAAGGTTAGTTTTCAAATTAGAAAAAGTTTTTATAATATTAAACTAACTCTCGCTTAAACTTTTTAGAAAAAACATAGTTTAACTTTGAGTTTTTGGTAGTCATTTTTAAGAAAAAAATATTTGTATATTCCAGTCATTTTTTTTAAATTGTACAAAAATTAAACCAATAATTTAAGCCATTTTATATTTTCTATTCCTCACGGAGTTTCAAAATATTCCAGCCATTTTTATTTTATTTATATTCCAGTCATTAAAAAAAAAAAACAAAACAAATAGGCAAGCCTCTAATTTACACTAATAATGTTTTTTTTTGTTTTGGTCGAAAATTTACACTAATAATGTTAAACAACTGGAATATAAAATCTTTCAAAACACTTAATTAAAGACAAAGGAAACATTATAATAAATGTTAAAGTATTCAAATTCAAGATAATTTTTTGCTGTTGACTTCATTCTCCAAAGCTTCTACAAACTTATCAGCATAACCATTCAACAATCCAGGACTAATCAAAGTTTCTTTCAATTTCTTATGATTCCTCTTCACTAAATTCCCTATCTCACTATCTTCATCCATCACAGAATTAACCGCATCTCTCAAGCTCTCTTTTGAGAACCATCCAGAGTCTTCTCTCTCAACTTTTACAGAGACTTCGAACTCTTCAGTCATCAATCTCGTGGTGAGAGCTTGATCAGCCAATAGTGGAATAAACACAATCTGACAATCACTAACCAAAGACTCCCACATCGAACCAAACCCACATTGGTTCACAAAGCAACCAACTGATCGATGGGACAATATCGAAGGTTGTTCCACCCATCCTCTCCAAACGACCCCACGCCCTTTGACCCGCTCTTCGAACCCTTCTGGTAATGCTTCTTGAGTCGTTGATGAGCCTCTCGGCGGCATAGCCCTTACTAAAAACGGCAAACCCGTCAGCTCCAATCCTAGACAAAGTTCTTGAAATTGATCCTTCTCGAGAAAGCAATGAGTTCCCAACGCACAAAACACGACCGATCCTGGTTCGAATCCGTTCAACCAGTGGTTCCATCGATCTTCTAGTGGTTTGACTCTCTTTTCTTGCGGTGCAGGGAACATTGGACCGGTTAGGAGAACTTTTTTCTGACATTGTCTTTCGATGAAAACGCATA
The DNA here is from genome assembly GCA_900406535.1 of Noccaea bulbosa. Classification (NCBI taxonomy): domain Eukaryota; kingdom Viridiplantae; phylum Streptophyta; class Magnoliopsida; order Brassicales; family Brassicaceae; genus Noccaea; species Noccaea bulbosa. The sequence continues at coordinate 28,324 of OVBJ01001170.1, forward strand.
ATGTAGCTTCAATTTCTGCGCATGTCCTTATGGAAATGATGTCGCAGCTCTTAAGGCCTGTCGTGACCCGATCAAAAAAACTTTGACGGGTACTCACGAAGAAAGAATAGAGGTTAGCGTCATGTCCACGTAAGGCCACTTTCGATGAAGGATAACCCGGTGGAGGAAACCCTAACTCAGCGCCAGGTGCAAGAAACATAGCTACAAAAGCTGCAGACACGATCTGGTAACTAACACTCTTCACTCCAAACTTTTTGGCCATTTCTGGAATCCAATCAACAAAATCGAAGAAGATAACGTTTGGTTTCAAAGCACGAACCTTTGCTTCGATCTGATCACGTAGAAGATCCATGACATCGTATAAGATTAACTTAGACTCGCTTTGTAGATCCGAGGTTGTCTCTGCGCCAACAGGGAGGCCATCGACACAAGGAAGAGTAAGAGGCTCGAAAAGAATGCTGTCTGGGAACAGATTGAGAGGTTCAAGTTGTTTATGAGCTTTCTTGGGAAGCAAGAAAGTGACCTTATGACCTTTCTCAGCTAGTTTGTTAGCCAGATGAAGATACGGAATCATATGACCAAAACCAAACCATGGATACATAAATGCATGAAACTTTGACCCCATTTCTTCGAGAAAGCAAAAAAAAAAAAAAAAAAAAAGAGAAAAAAGNGAAAACGTAGTGTCTTTCCTCAAATTATAAAAGAAATGTTGTTTTTTTCTTTTCTGGCTTTTGATGTTCTATGATTGAGATGCTCCTTAGTTCATCTCTATATATAGCTTAAAGAACGTGATTTAAGTACCATTATTAATCGGGATTAGCTGGTAAATTAGGTGGTAATTTTTGGATTACATACATGTGCCATGTGTTAATTGTCATAATCCAGATTCGCCTGTGGCTTTGTCTTCTGATGTTAGTGCGCAAATTGATATACTACCATTTGATGAAACTTGCGACAACAACGAATCAGTGTTTTCAACTTTCAACTAAAAAGTCTAATTGAATGGAATCACAATGGTCGAGCGAAATCGGAGTGACTTAAAGATCATAAACCCTGTAAATCCCAGCCAATGAGGATTTGAAGAAGCGCCACGTGTAACATTCTTATTAGCCAATTGTTAATCTTTATTTCCTGAAGACAGGCTGAAGATCAGATTCTCTAAGCTTTGGAGTAGTGAACAGAGACGACATCCCCAGATAAAAATTGAAGCTTTTAAGACTGTTAAGTTCTTGAATTGACAGTCTGAGCGAGCCCGAGTTTGTTTCGTTCCCCAATTTCTTCCTTGAAGTAACTGAGAATCGTGCGTAGTACAGAGAGCATCAGTAAAATGGGGGTTTCGATTTTGGGTAACTCATGGAGTTTCCGATTATCCCCGAAGACACAAACCCCAAAATTCGCAAGCTCTTCGATAGAAAGAGATCCAATTTCTCTGAATATGACGTTTGGTCATCCTATAAAGGCACACACAGCTCGAGCTCTGAAGTGCAGGTCTGTGTCTGAGGATTTCGTTGAGAGAAGTAGCCCATTTGAGGTAAAAAAACAAAAACACTCTAAAATCTCAGCTTTGAAAGTCGCCAGAGATTGTTAGATTTTCAGTATGCCCATTGAAATTGTTTTGGTTTCTGTTCTTGCAATTGAAAGAGTGAAACTTTTCATCTGTATTGGTGTCAGAGATTGCTAAGTCCTTGGAGAACTAGAAATTTAGAAATGGGCAAAGTTGGCAAGTTGCATAACAAAATCAAGCTTAAATTCTGATAACTCCTGTTAAAGTCTTGGCCTTTCTTTTGTTAAATTAAATGAGGAAGTAAATCCCAATCTATCTCTAATCTTCTTTGTAGATTTCAGATGTTAAAAATTCTGATAATTTCCCCTCAAAAGACCGTTCTGCTATAGAGGTTACATAAACAGTTTATTCTCTGCCTAATTCCATGGCTTTGAATTTCTCATTGTTTGAAAGGTTAAGAAAGAGTTAGAGATTTGCTTTGACCTCATACATAGGCTCGGGAGAGGGATTGTGTACTTAGGTTCTGCTAGAATCCCACCAAACCATTCACATTACCTGCAAGCACAAGAGCTGAGCAGAGAAGTAAGTAAAGACCTGTCAAACTCCACAAGAACTAAGCTTATCACTTTGCAATATATTCTGAGTTGTGTAATTTACCAGGCAGCCAATCTTTTGGACTGTACTACATGGTCTGGAGCTGGACCAGGACTTATGGATGCTGTGACTAAAGGTGCTTTGGAAGCTGAGAAACCGGTCGGTGGCATCAAAATAGAGAAAGAAGCCGGTGAATGGACCGCATCCAAGTTTCATCCTTACCTCCCTCCTCAGAATTACCATACTTGCAGGTAAACTTCTTACTCTGATTTTGGAAAACGCATCAGAGTGAGTGTGATCCTAAAATGTGGAATCAATGTTTTTAGGTTTTTCTCGGCGAGGAAGCATGGATTGGTGGACGCAGTGATTAGAAATCATGTCTCTGATAAGACGGCGGTGATTGCATTGCCAGGAGGCATTGGCACGCTTGATGAGATGTTTGAGATTTTGGCACTGATTCAGCTCAAGAGGATTGGATCGTTATTGCCGGTTCCGTTCATTGTGATGAATTATGATTCTTTCTATTCAAAGCTGTTTGAATTCATGGAGAGTTGTGAAAACTTGGGAACTGTTTACAAAGGAGAAGTATCTGCATTGTGGAAGGTATGCAACAACAACTTTGAAGCTTTGGCATACTTAGCTGAGTTCTATGAATTGCCTTACGGTTCTACGAAATCCGAAACTAAACTTAGAAGAACCTCTCCTGGAGCGGTTTCGTAGCTCGTTTTTCTCTTACTTTTGACCAAAACTGTGGCATATGCAGAGCATAGATGTGTATCTGTAGTATATATACACTACTAATCAGATTTTACATTGTTGTGAGACTTCCATGCTGCATCTTGTGTTTCTTCTCCTACCTTCTCGTTGTATTCTTCATTGAACTTATGGTAATGGCGCTATGAGAAAACTGGTGAAGACAACAATGGAGTCGAACACTCTGTGATCAAACTCATATGAATGGAATTTGTTTGTTTTAAGATCTAAGAGTTTGATTTGGGTATCTCAAGAATGTCTTGCAAGCACAACTCTTTAGCTGTTGTTATAATTTGTAACCGTTGGCTTTCACAAACCTCTTCACCTGCATCCACGTAAGGATGAAACCAGTTATAATATAGTAATATACTCAAAGTCTCAAATTATGTTTTGAGCTCGATAGCCTCCGGTTTGGTTTAATTACGTTAAGAATCTCAAACCGAACAATACGTTTCTAGCTGTATCGGAGTTTGATGAAATTGGTCAAAAAAGTAAGAGTTGTAAACGACGAACTATATTTATCAGCTGTAATCCATCACTACCACTCTCATTTTAAAGGGCTTAGATTATACATCTTTACACAAGATTTGCCAAAGGTCTCTCACTTTGAAGATCAAAGATGTCGACAGCAAGAGGAGGTGGGGTTCGCTAAGGTCCTAGCTAGAGGAGAGGATCTCTCTTCCAGTTATCAGGTATTATTAAATTACTGTTGATTTTGTCAACTTTCAGTCATTTGTTTAAAGAAAGAAAACACTAACAAAAAGAAGATATCTGTTTTTTTTTTTTTTTTTTTTTTTTTTTTTAAAAAAAAAAAAAAAATTTTCACCNCTCCCAGCAGATTACTTGGAGAGAACGTCTCACAATCTTACGGATGAGGTGGAGCTGAAGGTTGTGTGGGGAAGTTCATGGATGATTCCACTTATCCGAAACAAGAGAGGAGATGTGTTTTTTGAGAAGCAAAAGTGGTGTGAGTTTGTGGATGATAACTGTTTAACACAAGCCAGTTTCTTGGCATTTGATCATAAAAGAGACAATTATCTGTTTGTCAACATCTTTGGTGAAGATGGTACTGAGATTATGGAAAGTCCTATCCGAAGCTGTTGCACCAGCCCCGGTTATTCGGATTAGACTGAGAAATGTGTTTTCTTTTTCCTTTTCTTTTGGCAATGTGTTTTGGATTTTATCTTTTGTTTATTAAATCTTTGTAGTTGCAATTGTTTCGGATTAGACTGAGAAAAGTAACTAAAGATCTTTTATATTTTTCGTTGTTCTTGTTCACTTGGTAAAATGAAAAGTAAAAAAATAACTTCTAAAAGAGAGGCGTCTATAATCCGTGGATCGTACCTACTTAGAAAATTCTTCTTCACACTCGTCTTTTCGATGAATAATAGTATTAGAACAATTGATAGTAGGATTTTTGCTACCAATTACTCAAATCCACTACTCATGTC
>OVBJ01001171.1:0-32621 GCA_900406535.1 Noccaea bulbosa
AGAAGTGTAGTTCTTTATACCTCCAAGTTCGTAAAGCTTTATAAGTTTTTAGCCTTTGCATACGCAATTACCCATTCTTTTCACACAAACTAGAATAATTATTGGTTATTGTGTGTATACAGAATTATGTATGGAATCTGAAGAAAACCCAAGACGGAGAAGGGTTTGAGATGAAGGTTTTCTAAGTTTTCTTTGAAGAGCTGAGTTATAAAACTTTACGACGCCAAAGAAAATAATTGTGGATGGTCCACCACTTTTCTTGGTAGAAAAGGAACGAAGATCCTGTGCTTACGATCTTAGTATTATGATTTATCGTATAATTTGTTTTTTTCTTTTTGTCTTATTTGAAAATAGTTAGTAATATAGTCAAATTATAGAATTCTTGGCAATATTTTTTAAAAATGGAGAAAAAGCTATCTAAACAAATTTACTAATTGTACACTAATATTCCCTTTAGAAAAGTAATAGATCACTGGCTAGTAGTGACTAGTGAAAGGGTTAATAATGTTAAAAGGTAAAAGGTAAAAGAAATGCCGACATGCTTTCTGGAATAGAGTTTGATCTATGTCCACATAGACGAAAAGAAGAAGAAGAAGAGAGAGCTTGATTTATCTTTATGAAATTAAAGATGATTAATTAAATTTGTAAATTTGATTTTACAAATACACTATCAGCTGAAGCAGAATTTGTTAAACAAATAAGCACACGACATATAATACTAACAATTTGTAAATTGAACGTGTACCTGTTAACTTTGGGGCTATACTTCTGTATTTCTGACCAAAAATGAAAACTATGGACCAAACAGAGTATATCTTTTGCATCTTGTTTTTTCTCTAGGTAATTATTTTAGTATATCACGTGGATCCATCATCCATGTCCTACAACAATATAATATTTTTGTCTTCTTATTTTACAAGTTGTGGAAACTGGAAAGACAAAAGAATAAAATAGTGCCACCTTCTTTCGGTGCACTCAATTACGTACCAACAATTTCTTGGCGGGTCATTATTAATTTTATGGGTCCTGACGGGTAAAGGCCAATATTACACAATTTTTGTGTTTCTAGCAGTTTACTTCACTTAGAGAATATTGAATAGTCATAGTGGAAGATGTGTGAGAGCAAGAGCCACTCGATTCCTGCTTTGCAAACTACATGCTAAAACTCAAATACCAAACAAAATTAAGAGTAGGAGTAAAAACAAGTCGAGGTTTTATTTATCATTTTTGTTAAAATAATTCAACTGAAATTTATAGGCCAAATTTATATTGGTATTCAATGTGAAGTGGTGCGGATAATTTTTATGATTGGGCCGGACTGCTAACCAAGTGGTATTACATAATGGGCCAAACCAAAAGTACATTACGTAATTATGGACCTTACTTAATAACTTTCCTTTTTTGCTAGAAACACAGATAATACACAGATAACTTTCCTTTTTTAAGATCATAAGACATTGCCTTCTTTTAATGAGCTATGCAAAACGGGGTCACATAACTATTTTTTGTTAATTAAATAAAACCCAATCAGAAGAAACGGGAGGTTATTACATACATATGTATGTAATTTTTTGTTCTTTTTGCAATAATAAAACGAGAGATAGGTGTGAGTGTGATTATTATTTAATTACAGGGGAGGTGACAAATCCCGGAGATAAAGACCGTACTTTAAGATAGTTGACGCGTGAAACACACCCATGGCTATAGTAGTCATGTGTTAATTTACTTAATACCCACGTCAGCAGATACGTGAACCATAACAACACTTAACTTCGTCTAAAGAATTTTCAATAGGATCTCGAACTTTATAAAAAAAAGAATTTTCAATAGCCATCTTTAGTTTCGTCTAATAACATCGCATGCCCCATGCATCGTAGTTCGCATCCTTACTCAACCTCCTCATATATCCATTTACGATTTAGGAAAAACCCGAACCAAAACTGAGTCGAGTTTTATTTTGAACCGAATGCTATGCCAAACAAATCAAACCAAGCCTAGCTAAACCGACGAATCAATTGGAATACATTGAATTTTAGGTATAAAAATTAATATTTTTAGGAAAATATATATTTGTATGCAATGCAGCAATAATCATACATTTTTGTATTCTTATTTTTATCCAAAAGCAAATCGAGCCAACATTTTTTCTTTTACTTCAACTAAGCTAAAACCAGTTTTTTACGGTTCTAGTTCGGTCTTACTTAAAAAGAAACTAAAAAGAACCGAAACCTGAAAAAAACTTGAACCGGTTTAACCAAAAATAAAATAAAAACTGTATTATCCATAATCTCCTGTATATAAACGACCAAATACACCTCTCAATTAAATGCATCCATTTGGAAAACGAGAAAGATCAAAGAAATGGGCAATTTTCTTAGGAGAAGCTGCGCTGTGCACCCGTCTTCCGGCGACGGAGGAAGAGGAGGCCACGTGGAGGAAGCGGTGACCGGAGAGAAGAAAGGTCGTGTAAGGATTAAAGTGAGGATGAGAAGAGATCAACTGGAGGAGCTTTTGTATGTGGCTCGTCGTAGGGATCAATCGGACGGTGGTAATAAGATCGGTTTCTTGATTCTAAAAGAATGTATGGAAGGTCGCTTATCTGCGAACGTTCTTGGCTCCGGTGACGATGCTTCGTCTCAACGGTGTGGAAATTACTTGGTGTCGCGAAGACTGGGTTCCATCATAGAGGAATAATTCAACAAAATATATGTGTATTAGTTATCAAAAAAAAAAAAAAAAATATATATATATGTGTATCTTGAATAGCTTTTAAAAGTTTAGCTAGGTGCACTTCAAGATCTAGATCATTACCGTATATGTTACGCTAAAGAAAAAAGGGAGTTATAATGTTGTGTAATGCATTTAAAGACATTAGTAATGTTTTTGTTTGTTTGTAAACGGACAGAAATGTAAAACTATTTCATCACTTTTTATTTTAACAGACCAGGAATTAATTTAATCATTCCAGAAAATAAAGAAAATTATGTTTATATATGTAGACAATGTTAATTTGGAAGATTAGAATATGGAAGATTTTTTTTCTTTTCCTTTATGTTTTTGTTTTTTTTTCTTAACCTAGTTTCACATTTCATATGATAGGAGTTGATTTTACGTAAAACTGATAACACGTATTAACGCAAACGTTTTAATAAAACAAAAACAAAAATTAAGGGCTAAATTAGTACTACTGTAATTACACAGTTTTGGTCAAAGTCATAGACCGTCGGCGAACATCGAATCATTTTCGTCGTAGACAAATTACGGAACGGCAACGTTTTTGTATTTCTCGACCCAACGTTTTTCTCTTTCTAGTCTTTTTTTTGTTGTTTTAAAAAACTTTCACATATTTATTTTGCGTTTTCCATCTAATTTTAGGCGGAACGTACATGTATTGAAACTTGATCTTAGTTTGAGGTTTTTGCTCATTTCCTTCCCATTTCTCAATTACCAATTTAAGCTGGTTTTTCTCTCTTTTCTACTCCCAATCTTTGTTCTAGATTCTTAATTTCCACTCTTTGTATGATATCAAGAATTGGTGTAATTCGGAATCTGATGTCGCTTTGATTTCGTCATTTTTACATTGGTTGATACCATAAGGAAAATATTTTGTAATGCTTCTACGCATCTTAATTATACTATATGCTCAAGGTTTTGACTCTGTTATGGTATCACTATGTTGTCATTATCGTTAACTTCATGGGCTTTAATTAATATTAATATATATAACCTCTCTTTTCTTTATACGTTGTAATGTGTAATGTAGTTTTGCTCGACTTCTTGTCTAGCTGTGGAATGCACGTCCTTCTTCCTTCTCTGTTTTTCCCACCTTTAAAATCTCCCTTATGTCTCAAACTCCAAAAGTCACTCTTGTTGTAAGGTAACAACTCTATATACTGTATTTATAGAACCGTGTACTAGTATAGTCCATTGATCCAATCTCTAAACATAACGTTTTGATTTTGCAGATGGAGTCAAGAAGAAGTAAAGTCTGCGGAGAAACAGCTTGTGGATTTTCAACTTCATCAGCTGATGCTAAGGAACGTTCTGCTTCGATGCAAAAGCTCTGTTTCGTTGCGGTGTTATGTCTTCTGTTCATGAGCATTGAAGTTGTTGGTGGCGTTAAGGCTAATAGTTTGGCTATACTAACCGATGCGGCTCATTTACTCACTGACGTTGCTGCTTTTGCAATCTCTATGCTCTCCTTGTGGCCTTCTTCCTGGGAAGCGAATCCGAGACAGAGTTATGGGTTCTTCAGGATTGAGATTTTGGGTGCTCTTGTCTCAATCCAGCTCATTTGGTTACTCACTGGGATTTTGGTCTATAAAGCCGTCACTAGACTCATTCAAGAGACTAACGATGATGTTGATGGCTTCTATATGGTTCTCGTTGCTGCTTTCGGTTTACTTGTAAACATCATAATGATTGTTGTCCTTGGACATGATCATGGTCACAGTCATAGTCATGATCATGATCATGCTCATGCTCATGCTCATGCTCATAGTCATCTAATTCTTGGTCATGATCGTGGAGATCATGCTGAGCAATTGTTAGAGAAAGCAAAGGAAAAGAGGAACATTAATGTGCAAGGGGCTTATCTTCATGTTCTTGGGGATTTAATCCAGAGCACTGGTGTAATGATTGGAGGGGGTATGATTTGGTATAACCCTAAATGGAAAGTGATTGACTTGTTCTGCACGTTAGTATTTTCGGTTATTGTTTTAGGGACAACCATTAAGATGCTTCGAAGCATACTTGAAGTTCTAATGGAGAGCACACCGACAGAGATCGACGCGAGGAAGCTGTAAAGGGGATTAACGGAGATTGAAGAAGTTGTGGATGTTCATGAGCTTCACATTTGGGCAATCACAGTTGGAAAAGCTCTGTTTTCTTGTCATGTCAATATTAAACCAGAAGCTGATGATGGTTTGGTTCTTAACAGAGTGATTGATTACATTTGGAGAGAGTACCGTATCAGTCACGTTACCAGACAAATCGAGCGTTAAAACAACAAAGCAAGCTCGAGAAGGTCAAATTCCCTGGTTTTCTGTCATTTTCATGATCAACTTTCAATCTTTTTTTCTCTTTCTCGTGTGCTATCCGTGACATTGTTGTGACCTATTCCATTGTTTTGTTTTTGTTTATCAAGAAGCTTCACTTTTTGTCCTGTCTTGAAAAAAGGTAATTAAAAGGACATAACTTTATGTGAGATTATTAGGTCTTTGTGTTATGTTAGTAACTATAGAAGAATCTGAATCTTTAGGGTTTAGCTCAACGATAGGCCTACCAAAAAGAGTGGGACATGTTTGTCCTGAGAGCAAGTAACCATAGCTCGTGTGTGACAGTAGCTAGCAACCATATCATAGTACACAGCATATAATTCAAAAAAAGATTAAAACTCTCTTTGGAGTTTTTAACTTGTTGATAAGGTTTCTAAGGTCTTCTTTAACAATGCTAAGTGATAATTCTTTGTTTCTTTGTTACGTAAGTTGTGAAATCGGATATGGTTTTAGCCATTAGAGGTGAGACTTTGTAGACAAGTTGGGACAATTTAACACTGTTTAATGCCGTAGAAGCCAAGGCATCACATTAGATAAGATTTCTTAGTGTTATTATAGATTTGTATTGGTTGCAAAGTAAAAGATAAAACCTACACTTTAGCCATCTTAATTCTGTTAAACCTTGTTAATTGGTTTGAATTATGAGAACATGATGGAGGCAGCATAGTTTCTGAATAAAGCTTTTGCTTTTTGAGCCTTGAAGAAAAGGAATGGAGTGGTGTGTAAATGTATGATGATGATATTATGGTATGGGTAAGAGCGAAGAAAGGATGATTGAGACATCATGAGAAAGATGACACAAACCCAATAGAAGCTCTCTTACCCATGACACGTCCCTTTTTTACCTTCTTCTTCTGTGTAATTTAGAATGTCCCCACAAAGTCTCTGTCTCCACTTCAAAACAAAACTGCCTACACCAATAATCTCTCTCTCTGCTCTCAGCCTCACCAACTCTTACGGTACCCAAATACATCTATTTTTCTTACCTCTCTGTATTTTTACAGCTCCTCTGTTTTAACTCTACCCAATAGCTGCTAAAGACTCACTGTTCTATATAAGGCTAACAGTTACAAGTCCAGGAAGCCTCAGAATCAGAAGAGAGTACATGAGTTTCCTCTTCTGCCTCTTTGTTGCTTCTTAGCATTTATTATTCACACATCATTGCATAATAATAATACACAACAAACAAAGAGCTCTCAAATGGAGAGGTTTCACGGACACATCAACCCCTGTGTATGTATCTTTTTGCTTAATTTAGGAAGCTTTCATTTTCTATCTTCATTCTTATCTCTTCTCTTGAATCATTTTTTTTCTCTGTTCAGAGAAACGGACATACATTTACTCTTTTTTTCTAATGAGTCCAGATGCTTTGCATTCAATGCTTTTCTTGTTTGTTCTACAGAAAACAATAACAATTCTGCAATCAATCTGTTTCCCTATACTCTGAAAACATTCCATTTTCCCTTCTACTTTTGTTTATCTCTGTACTAAAACAAACCAAATCCCACAGTAGATTCAAATTACACCTCTTCTTCAAGCATTCGTCTGTCTTTCTTGCAGTTTTTGGATCGAAAAGCGGATGCGAGAAGCGTAGAAGTTCAAGGATTCGCAGAGGCTCAAAGCTTTGTCTTTAAAGAAGAGGAAGGAAGCTTGCAAGATTCAGTTCCATTTCTAAAGATGCTGCAGAGTGAAGAAGACGAAGACCCTTCCACGTTTTTGTCAATCAAAGAACCAAATTTTCTAAAGCTACTGTCTCTTCAGACACTCAAAGAGCCTTGGGAACTCGAAAGCTATCTTTCCCACGAGGATCCGCTGTTTCATTCACCTGTCCAATCCGAGACCAATCGCTTCTATCACAACCCAGTTGAAGGAGCCAATCAGGCTCTGTCATGCCAAGAACTTCCCTTTAGCCAAGCAAATATGACAATCCCTTCTTCTTCCTCATCACAACGCACTCCAAACTCGAGACGCAAGCGCAAAATCAGTCACTTGCTGCTGCCTCCAGAAATGACTCAAGAGAAGAGAAAGAGGAGGAAGACTAAACCAACTAAAAACAGTGAAGAGATAGAGAATCAAAGAATAAACCACATTGCTGTTGAACGAAATCGACGGCGTCAAATGAACGAACATATCAACTCCCTCCGTTCCCTTCTCCCACCTTCCTATATCCACCGAGTAATATCAACACCTAAAAGTTTCAACCTTTATCTTCAACATCCCTCAATTTGATTAGTTTTGTTTCCTTGCAGGGAGACCAAGCATCCATAGTGGGAGGAGCGATCAACTACGTGAAGGTCCTCGAGCAAATCATACAATCTCTTGAATCGCAAAAGAGAACGGAACAAAGTTTTGGGTTGGAAAACGATCAAGCAAGTAAGAATCATCATCTCTCAGGCATTTCGTCGAGCGACTTGTGGACGACTCACGAAGATCAAACTTGCGTCCCCAAAGTCGAAGCAACGGTGATACAAAACCACGTCAACCTTAAAGTTCAATGTCAGAAGAAACAAGGACAGCTTCTCAAAGGAATCATTTCACTCGAAAAGCTTCGACTCACTGTTCTTCATCTCAATATCGCATCTTCGTCTCATTTATCTGTCTCTTATTCCTTCAACCTCAAGGTAAACTACTTTCCATTACAACTACAGAAACCAACATTGAAAAAATGCAATCTTTCCTGAGAAAAAATCATTATTTATTTATTTTGTATGGAACAGATGGAGGATGACTGTGACCTAGAATCGGCCGACGAGATAACCAAGGCGGCGCATCAGATTTTCGATATCCGACAGATTTGATTAACAAAAATATACCCAAAAATAAAATAAAAAAGCTGACATTCTTTTTCTTTTATTTTTAAAAATCAGTGAAGTAGAGAGCAAAATGATTTATTTTTAAGATATCGGAGATTTTTTTTTCCCCCGTCCTTTCGTTTTCCGACTGACTGAATTAAATTCTGTTTTGTTCGTATATTATTGGATGATTCGATCATGCTTTTAAGCTTTGGGTGTTTTGTGGACTTTGGTCCCATCTAATAAAAGTTTGACCTTATGCGTATTTAATTATTTATGATATTTCATCAATTATGGTTTGACTTCTGTCTTTATTATAAGGGTTGACGTTTTGCTACAATATTAAATTGTGTTTTTTTTTTCTGGTGTCAAATCGATGTCGAAGACAAAAGTCAAAAAACCACTGTTGTATAGTTTTATGGGCTTGTAATACTTTGTCTACTAAATAAGGGAAATAATGGACCCACTGATTAAGCCCATTAGTCTAAGAACTAAAAGTATAAACAGAATGGCACTCTTGGCGCCAACAAGCTTGCATTTTTTTTTTGGTACTTTAAGCTTTTAGATATTGCACTATACAATGTGGAGGCACATACTTTTGGTCCACAGCATCATCAATATAGAGTAACCGTTTCGAAATTTCAAGAAATGAGAAAAACCCGAAGATAAAAGCCCAACAAATGAGCCAGCAAAGTTTCTTTCTTTTCTTATGTACAATGTTGCGGCCGATTTGTGGCTAAAGATGAGACCGGCGATGCTGCAAGTTAGAGATGTAAAAGAGAATCCGCTTCTTGTCGTCAAGGGTTAATGAGAAAGGAGGGTTTAGAGACAGAGTCACTGCTTCCTCAATTACAAAGGAGAGTAGAAGAATTGCTTTCTTGTATAATCTTGCTGCACTTTCCTTGTTATTCAAATATTCTTCCGCCTGCAAAAATGGATCCAACCCACAAAAAAGTTATAGACTTTTAGGACCAAAGGTGGAAAAGCTTTTGACAAAAAAGTTTCAGACTTTTAAAAGACAAAAAATGCTACAAAAAGGTGAAAAGATGGAAACTTTTTTTTTACTTACCCCACCACTCTTGCCGTATGCTAGTGCCTTCTCGTATATTGTTTCCATGGCGTCAGGCATATGAGTAGTACTAGCTGCAATGAAACGATGGAGAATGCATTTTCAGAGAATGTGCAAAGAAGCATAAAAGAGAATGCTTTGGCTTTTAAGTACTACTAACCGCTTGCTTCGTTTAGTTGAGTTGATGAATTCTCGGCATGGTTAAACGCGGTGACAAACTCTTGTGTCACCCAAGTTTTAGCTAGTGCCGGTGAGTTTAAATCTGGAATTGAAGTGTCTGGAGCTGTGGTGTGATCTGTGTTCACTCTGTCCTCTCCAACGGACATCATCCAAGAATCGCTTATCTCTAAAGCTTTTCTCCAGACAGCTAAAACGACGAGCGTAACAGCGAAAGATTCCTTAACTTGTCCTGCATTGCCCTGTATTCAACGGTATTAGAAGCTCTCTAATGTTATCATTCGAGACTTGAGAGTCATTAGGAGTTGTAAGTTACCATCTCACGAGCTACTTCTGAAAGTGCTTCTGCGTACTGATGCAAAAGTTGAAGCTTGGTTGGAGGATGAACAATGGTTGACCGTTGTACTTCTGTTAACAGATAAGACCCGCTTGCTGGTCGTGGACCTGACCCATCAGATAATGGTCTCTGTGCTTCAAGTGAACCTTTGCTGTTCCTTGGTAAGAAACTGGAATCTTGCAGGGATGTGTCGAAACAATCTGATGAACCTTCCAGCGAGGCAGAAGGACGGTTTACAAGAACATACTCTCTCTCTATGAGCTCAAGTGAGTCAAAAACTGCACAAATGACAAAAAGCAATTCGATTCTGAGTGAATTGAGCTTATAAAAGCAATAGAGATAGAACAGTAAATGCGAATAGCAAACCTCCAAATTGGTTTGATGAGCATCCCTCGGTGTCTTTTCTAGTCTTCTCACAAGAGACGTGTGGCATCAAAATGTGAGATGTTGAGACACTAGACGTATTCACGGGTTTGTAGACATTCTCAGCACTTGATTTGAAACGGTTTATACAACTCGGTTGTGCGGAGGGCAGCGATGATTTCCCCGTAGAGGTAGTGGAATCAAAACGCGCAACACCCGACATTTGTCTGGCAACATTTGGTATGAAAGATGAAGCGAAGAATCTAAAGGATTTTTTTGATGGTTCAACAAAAGAAGATTACCTTGGCTCCTGAAGGAACCTGTGATTGAAGAACTCTCGGAATATTAAGCGTTCAACTGCAGTTAAAAAGAAGTAATTTTTTTCCATGAAAATGTGTTCTGGTTGATCATAAAGACAAGTAGACAAACAAAGAATCCTACTTGGGTTTCGGCGCAAAAGACTTCTGCAGAGATCAACACAGTCTGGATGAATCTCATTCAAAGCATCTTCAGGAAACTTCAGCTCAGTGTCTCTCACAATGTTGTGAAAAAGCTGTAGAGATCAGAGAAACCAAAGCATAAGTTCATTCGAATCTCAAGAAGCAATTAAATGGTTCAGGTCAAATCGAACCTGGATGTGATTAGTCCCATCAAAAGGTGGCTTCCCAGTAACAAGTTGAAACAAAATGGCACCAGCACTCCATAAGTCAGCCTGAAGCATCCATTACGCAATTTAAACACCGGAGAAAAAAAAGTTTTAAATTTTTTTCTAAATTTGATGAAGTTTCTTCACCTTTGCATCGTACTTTTGGTTCCGGATAATTTCTGGAGCCATATACAATGGAGATCCGCAAAATGTTTCCGCCATGCTCTCCGGTGTTAGAGACCTACCAAAAATCCAACATTGCACAGCAAAAACTAAGACTTTTTCCACATTTTTTCTGGACATATGAGATGTTGATAATACCTTGCAAACCCAAAATCTCCTATCTTTAGCAATGGAGTTACTTCCTTGGACGATAAAAGTAAGTTCTGAAGAAAAACAGAACCATGACTCTTATACTTTTATTATCAAAAGCCAAATCCAAATCAAACTAAAACATAAGAGGTTTTTTAGTTTACCTGAGGCTTTAAATCTCGGTGGATGTAATGCTTCTCTTGAAGTACTTGCAACCCCAAAGCTACAAAAACAGAGATTCAAACATCAACAAAAATCCTAAATTAGAAAACATGAAAAGACCTATAAACAGATATTTGATTTTTACCCAATTGCCTCATAAAATGCTTAGCAACAGCCTCTGATACTTTTCCATGGAGATTGATGTACCCAGCAAGATCTCCTCCACTGCAATACTCCAACACAAGAAAAATCCTATCTCCAGTCTACAAAATTCGGATTACAAAAATCCCAAATTTCAGTTTTGATTTCAGCGGAATTATCAAAAATTCACAGTTGCTTGACAAAATTAAACCTCGATAGCTTCGTAGAATCGGATGATATTGGGATGATCGATTGTGCTGAGGATCGAAATCTCCTTGAGGAGGTTGTCTCTGACTTTAGGGCTAAGAAGTTTCTTATCAATCTCTTTGACGGCGACTTCCAAACCAGACGATCGATGCTTGGCTAGCCACACCACAGCGAAGGAACCAGACCCGATTTTCGGGCCAAGTTCGTAGTCGCCCACAAGTCGCGCCGCGTCCATCCGGGTTTTTGGGTTTTTGACCCGTTAGACTTTCGGATCCTTACTTGAATCAACCTCCATTGCTTCCGCTTACTACGACACGGAATTTGACGAACGAAGGAACAGAGAGCAAACAAAGCGAAGAAAAATCAAATCTTTTGTTTTTCCCGGATTTAGAACTACAAACTGCTTTTGTTAACGAAAGGAGACGATGCAAGTGATTGATTTTTATTATATAAAGTTATGCAATCAACTTCTTTTTGTTTTGTTTTAACTTTTTTTTTGTTTTGTTTGTGTGTGGAGATTTTGTTTTAGCTTATGAGCAAAGAGTTTCTTACTTGTAGACGAGAAGAAATCTTCAAAATTTGACGTCTTGAATCGAAATTCCGCGAGGAAAATACGTAGGAAATATCCCAGAAAATTACTTTCTATATAAAATTTATATTTACCGCTTACCTTGGTCATCACAATTCACCATTATCAAATGTAGCAAAAGTATAGCTATTTTGAGTAATTTTATAATTAATCTATAAGTTAGTTTTAACAATAGATCTCACAATATGTATTTAAAAAAAAAAAAATAGTTTCTGATATTTTATATTTGTACGTTGGAATTGGATTCGATGAGAAAACTGACCCAGTACATTTCAAAATTATACGACCTCTAATTTCTTTTTAATATGCATATATCTTCCACGGTAGATTTATTTCACAGATAAAGAAAACTGACCGAGTTACTAAAAGGACAAATGCTTACTAATCCATTCAAAGAAAAGTTTAAAAAAAAAAAAGCAATTATATGTCACCAAAGAAGCCATCGGATTATTTAGTAGTCGGCATAGTTTCAACATCATCACGTTGTTTCCATGTCAAAATAAAAACGTAGATGTACAGACACTACAGAACAGCAGTTAAAAATTTTGGTCGCGAATTGAAATGATGGATACAAAATATTATATTCTTAAGGATATATGTAAACTCAAGAA
Organism: Noccaea bulbosa; assembly: GCA_900406535.1. Taxonomy (NCBI): domain Eukaryota; kingdom Viridiplantae; phylum Streptophyta; class Magnoliopsida; order Brassicales; family Brassicaceae; genus Noccaea; species Noccaea bulbosa. The sequence continues at coordinate 12,464 of OVBJ01001171.1, forward strand.
ATTATTTATTTAAATCGATAGTTATCGTTAATGACTAGTCTAGAAAATCTTTTGGTACGGTGGTAAACTGACGAAACGAAAATTAAACTAATAATCATTTGTTAAAGCCACATCACCTTTGACCTGGCACACGCAGTGGGACCAGCTCTAATTATCATGAAATAAATAAAAACTCACGTCAAAGTGCCACGTAACTCACCACAAGCGATTTAGGCCTCATACTGTTTGGAGACAAGGCTAGATGATAATTATCATCCCGCTGAAGGGGAGAGTGAGGCTATCACCGTCACCAAACGTGGGGACTGGAGAGCATCAAAACGGTCCAAGATTAATGACTTTGTGACAGGCCACCAATGGGCTTTAAGTTCCCCCATATTATTTGGGTTTTTTCTTAGCCCAAGACTATTAAAACAATCTCTTGTTTTTGTTGCTTGTTGCATAAAAGATGGAGATAAAACAATAGAATGCAAAAATAACATTTACAAGATGTTTTGTATCGTGTTGGTGGAAGAATTGGGAAAGCGACTAAACCTTGGAAACAAATATCAGATTTGTGAAGGGACGATGGAGTTCTCTTTGATCTTTATCTATCGTCTTTATATGGTTGGACCACATTCACCTTCCTCTTCATTACATCTTTCATATGTAACCGAATATTCTAGATCGAAACCTATACTAATATCTCAATAAATTACAGTAACCAAAGTGTGCATTAAGTGAAGGTACATCGTGTTTTTCTTACTGGGTTTTATATACTTTAGTTACAGAATAAATTTGATCCAACAAGGATGTTGTAGAAGAAGGCTTGAAACATAAACTTTTTTTTAATAAATTTATAACATTAAAACATTTCAGCCTGTCACATAGACACTGACATTTGATCATATATATAATATTATGTTAACAAATTGTTAAATTATTTGGCCGGTTCCAACTTCCAACTCCACCATCAGTACATATTGGATGTCTTATGTTATGACATGTGCACATATATATATATATATATATATATATATATATATGTGTGTGTGTGTGTGTGTGTGTGTGTGTGTGTGTGTGTGTGATTAATTGTGGAATGAATATGTGTATATATAGCTAGAGGCTGAGATCATGAGCAGCTGACTTTCTGCAGCCATTGCAGAGGCCAGATAATTGAAGGAGTGTATGTATATGCATGGATTGCCAAATCCCATCCGCATATGTAATGGTAACTTATAACAGTATATTTGAAGGTTTTTACACGTGTTATAATAGTAATGAATATTTTGATATACATATATAATAGCAACGAAAGTCTCATGAAACTGAAAACAATGATAAAGAAATTCCCAACTTTGCATACAGTTGAATCTTCCCTTTCAGCTAACTTGGGCTTATTGATTCCTCTGTATCCATCTTCCCAAACAGAACCTACCCCACCTTCACATATTTTTCTAATTCCATCTGTAATTTTTGTTTCTTTTCTAATTTCTTATGTTTATTCTAAGCTCAATTAATTACACCACCAAATGTACTTTTTAAAATAAAGTTAGGCATATTATATGGATATGGTCATTGTGTGTGTGCGAACCCTAATTAATTAGGGTCGACAGATAAAAGCCAGGTCAGAACTAAAACTTGTTGTATATATAATCATCGATTTACATGTCTAAATAATGTAAATATGAGAGATTTATTGATGTTCCATTGAATAACAGTACTTACTTGCACTTGTGACTTATTCATATTGAATAAGAATTAGTTAATTAAATAAATATATGTTTCGTTTTAAGAGAAATTTTTAAAAATACACCTTTTAAGGTGCAAATTTTCAAAAATATAGTTCTAGTGTAACAATTTTTAAAATTACATTTTTCTAATTTTAATCTATAAGTTTAGGTTCACTAATCCTTAATTAGGGTTTAAATTTTGGGGTTTAGGATTTAGATTTTAGGGTTTGGGGTTTAAATTTTAGGGTTTTGAGTTCTTTTACTCAATGAAAAAAATGTATTTTTGAAAATAGTCACTGTAGAAGTGTAGATTTGAAAATCGACATCTCAAAATGTGTATTTTTGAAATTTCTCATGGTTTTAATCGGTTATATATATGTCGTTACCTAGAAAAAAATCCGATGTTCCAAATTTGTAACCGGAATGAGTTGATAAATCAGATTACTGATCTAATCCATTTCATTAGGACGTTTCATCTTAATTTTATTTTCAATATAAGATTAATCCTCGTAAGTATTGAACAACAGAAAAGGTTTTTTAATAGTTTTCTCAACTAAATTAACTAGTCGTTTTGATTCCTAGAGATAAGAGATGCATTATTCCGCATGGTTATCACTGAGATGAAATAAACAAACTAAAATCGAGAATAATGTGGAGAAAATCAGTGCTCGAAACATATAAAGCTTTTGCTATCAGAACAAAAGCAATTCGGAATTAGATACTAAAGGGTAAAGCTGTTATAATCTATATAATAATTTATATCCTCTACATGAAAGTTTTCAAGACCCATACTATAAGTAAAGGTTTCAAAATATACTACTAATTTAAATTATCTACTAAACAGACGAAAGGGTTGGCTAGGGATAGATAGAAATAGAGTCCTAGACCCTGGGGGGCAAATGACAGTTGGAACATGTTGTCACCATTATCGCACCATCTATCTTCCAATTTTGTTATTATTATTATTAAATAAAATGGTCCGCCTTTTAATTTATATCACGACTATCTTCGATTGCGACTTATCATAGCTAATATACAATCGAATAATGATTTTTTCTATTATGTTATTTTGCTTTCCCTTTCCCATAATTTGGTCGCGGTATGTAACGTATGATACTAGATTTTATTATCACGAATGTTCGGTCCAAAAAATCATGGAAGACATATTTGATTATTTATAACAAAAGAAAAGAGTGAAACCCTAATTCATACTATGCACATCTTAATCGACAAAGCACTGGTTACTATTTTTTCAATTTTGTTTTCATATATGCAATATCGTTCACAGATAAACTTTAATTATTAATATATTACACAGCAAAATAATAAACAATCTACGAAAACCATTGCCTCTTCTTCGCATGACGCTTATTGGCTAGGTTTTCTAATTCTCCTCATAGTGTATTTAAGAATATAAAGATCAATTAAATTAATAGACAAGTGAAAAAAAAAACATTTGAAATGAGGTGCTGAGTCTCTAGCGGGAAAAGAGGGTTAATGAGTAAGGGTGCTGGTGGAGAGAAGGGAAGCAAGTAGACATTAAAAAGAGTTAAGTGCAATGCAAAGTTTAGGTTTACTCTATTTATAAGAAGTGGTCCTTACCCTATAAACTCTTCTTTTAACACTCATTTCACATCTATATATATACCTCCACACATACTATACTACTCTCCATTTTTTGTTTCTTAATTATTGAATCGCATGATTTCATAAATGATATTAGCTCAGCTACACCAGATCTTTGTAAATAATTATCTTTCTGAAGCATAGCATCGTACATTTCCTCTCTAGTTTAACCCTACCATTACTTTCCATCACCTTTTTCTTAAACCGTAAAACTTCAAACTGTTGACATAATATATGTTTATATATATATAGGAAGATATAACTGCATGATTTAACCTAATACACAAGAAACTATACTACACAGAAATCAATATTACACATATATGCCGTGTACCACTTGTATGACTTATATTACATTCTGTGGTATACCATATATACCTCGTATACCACCATTCTATGGCGGCTGTGCACTACACCTAAAAATATAAAATCTTCGAATAGTTTAATAACTAAAATGTATTACTTTAATTTGTTTCAAATGAGTTCTCTCCATAAACATATATATATATAATCATATTCATATTCGAAACCAAGACTGGCATAACTGAACAAATCATTTTCAACTGGTTAAATTGTTTGTGTTTACTTACCATGAAAATACATGTAATTAATTCTTCTTCTTCTAAAAAAAAAAAAAAAAAAANAAAGACGTCATCAATTAAGAATCTCATATTCACATATGAATAGAAATGGGTCCGATTCCTAATAAGTTGTATTATAAAGTCTATCATGATACAAATTGTTTATATATGATATCGTCTTCTCCAGTAATCGAACCCCACTATCGTATATTTGAGGCATAATTTCACATTGAAGGTTTAATTCAATTTTTTTAAAAATAGAATAATGATGGGGGATTGATTTATAGAATAATCATAGAATTCTAGAGAGGTCCCCTGGCTACAAGGGTATATGCTTTGAAAAGGGCGACGCTACGACGTCTCCTTCCCAGTTACCTCCATTTCTATATATAAACTAAACATTTTCCACCATTTTCAGATTTTGGAAATACTTTGTTTTATTCGTCATTATTACTTAGCAGAAAATCATCTTAAAGAAATCCCACTGGCCAGCCGGATAGAGTAATATTTGGACCGATTAGTTTTTTTTGGTATGAAGGACCGATTAGTTATTGTAAACAAAATGTGTTATCATGGAAAAAAGAGAGAGAAAAAGTGTTACTCCCTCCATTCAAGAATTTAAGATGTTTTGGCATAGTGAATTTACAATTATTTGGACTTAATTGCAGATACATTATACCAAAACATCTTATATTCTGGAACAGAGGGAATATATACTAAGTACGTATATAGGTGTGAGATATTTATTCAATCTCTGATGAATAACCATCAAACCAAGAAAATAACAGTTTATCGCCTGAAATCTTTGTGACCACTCAGTTATGGAATGTGAGATGAGAGTTTGGACCACATTGATCAATGTTCTTTCACCTACTCTCTAACCTTTAATTGTTAACTTTAAACCAAGCCTTAATTAAGATTTAAGTTAATTGATTATTCTCCCTTAGTTAAGCCGAAATTAGCCAGAGAGACATGAATGGTGCTTTGTCTCTTTCAGGACCACTTACCACGTACGTAAATAACGATAAGATTTAACATGAATTTACGTGAAAATATTTAAAACAAGCTTTTAATTTTTATTGGGAGGGTCACGAGAGTGCCACGTGTCTTGCTCTAGAACAACATGTGTATTACTTAGTACTCCCTCTTTTCTTTAATAGTTGATGTTTAAGGAAAAATGTGTTTGGATGTATCTGGATGTGTTTTGAGTCCAGATACATCCAAATAATATCCAAATGCATTTTTCCTTAAACATCAACTATTAAGGAACAGAGGGAGTAATGTTTACGTAATGTCGGTCTAAAGACTAGTGAGCTGTACACAAAACTAAATTGGTATCGATTTTCGTTTTTGGATTTTTGAAAATGTTGTAATCGTTTGAACAAATAAATATTCAAGTCTTCATCGCTATAAGCGTATAACCCTAGATCCTCTGGTCGGTCCACGAGAACTACACTAATTTTTGTTTTTTTCACGTGATATGATATATAAAGATCAAATCATATGATTACTGTGTTAACGTAAAAATCATTCTTTGAGCTTTCAGCTTCGAAATAATAAATTTTAATATTTAATGAAAAAAATGGTATTCCTTCTGTAAGATTTTTTTTTGGGGGGTTTTATTCTGTAAGACTTAGTTCTCATTCCTTTTCTTGTTTTAGTTGTGTAAACAATCTTGAATTTTCAGTTTTCATAATCTTAATTTAACAATTCCATAAAAAGAAAGAAGAAAAACTAAGGATTCGAAATAAAAGGAACTTGCATAGTGAAAATGATTTTAAAAGAACAAAATAATCAGCCCACCATTTTCACAATTGCAGATGGTGATGGATCACTTTCATTTAGTTTTACAAGTTCTAGGAGACAGAAAACAATTCTCCGTAATCGAAATACATAGTAATAGATACTATTAGGCACAACAAAATACTCCATAAAATTAAGAAAGAAAACAAAAAACGGAATCTAGCTATAGGTTCGTATATTGTAATCATGTTTTCCAAAAAGAGATGGGTATGAGTTTAAGTCGACTGGTCCTAACTTTTCTCTCTGTTAGGTTCAAACTTGAGAGCCCAGATAATATTTGATATACCAGTGTATATGTATCCATATATTGTAAAATGTAGTCAATACTAATGTTTTTGTGGATAACAAAAATGATAAGGGTTAGATGTTTTTAACATGCATGTCAGCATGTGTTACAACATTTGTATAAATGAATTGTTCGCTTTTTCGAATTAATTAGCTTGTACCATTTTTCCTGTAAATAAGTGTGAGGCAAACACATAAAAAGTCAACAGTAAAGACCAAAACTATAAAACAACATGTCATCTTGTCCTTGTAAAAGCAAATTGAGGCAACCCATCCCAAACAACATGCCTTACCACAGACCTCAATAATTAGCATTTATTATTCTCCGCTCGTAAAATCAAATAGCCTTCTCTTTACTAATCTTTTAGATTTTTTTTTCTCCAACAAAAACAAAACTCTGTTCCTAAGCTCACATTGTCATCTATTTCTCCACATATCCCAACCATTTAGTTTTATATTCCCGATTTCGTGTCACTGTAGATTATATTAATTACTATTTCCTCTATTCTCTAACAAGTGGCTTTTTAGAGTTTTTTTTTTCAATCTAGAATTATATTAAAACAAGAACTACACGACGTTACACGCCAACCAAGCCACTAAGCCGGCAGATATCACGAGATCTCCGAAAAACAAGCCCAAACAAGGGAAACTAAGCTACAAACCACCCTGAGACAACACACTACCACATAAACAAAACCAAACACACTGGAGCTAAGGATTAAAACGAATAAAGTACTTAGGGAATAATAAAAAACAAAGCACAGCAACCAAAACGAGTTTCGAGCTTCTGGAGAACCTTCAAAGAACTCTTACCGAAGAAATTAGAGTTATACATAGATTAAGAAATTAATTAATTTTTTATTTTTTCCAAAACAAAACATTTTATTATTATTCGCAAAACAATTCAACCAATAGAAAATCATTATGCAGAATTTAAACAGTCAAATAACAAAAATACAATAAATTTTTGTACTCCCTTTGTTCTCCTATAAATAGTTTTTTAGAAGAAAAAATGTGTTCATAAATAAGTGGTCTTTACACATTTTAGTACAAAAATTAATTGTATTTTGTTATTTTGACTGTTTGAATTCTGCAGATTGAATTTTTATTGGTTAAATAATTTTGGGATTGATAATAAAACATGTTTTGTTTTGAAAAATATAAAATTAAATATTTTCTTAATATGTGTGCATACCTCCAAAATGACACTTATTGGAGAACAGAGGAAGTATATAAGAAAGACTTTTATTTATGAAATTATTTTTTTCTAAAAAACCACTTATAGGAGAACTGAGGGAGAATGTGATTTCTGGTTTTTAAATAGAAAAGATTCCAATTGGAGTTCACTTGAAAAGAGAGATATATCCAAAATAAATAGACTAATTTAAAGCTGAAATTCGGCCTATATAAGTTACGGTATCTATACTATAAAAGAAGAATAAACATTTCCCTACATCAGCATTTTAAATTATTGTGAGTGTGACATGTGGCACATAAAAAATAAAATTGTTTTTAGTTGTTTAATAATTTTTAAGTTTTTACATTTAAAATACCTCTTCACATTCTTAGGTTTAATTAACAATTCTCATTAAAAAGAGTAAAATTAGTGTTTGAAGATCTAAAATAAAATAATAATAACTAAATATACATAAAATATGTTTACATAGTTGTGTATAAAATTTTGTTCATTTGCTTATATATAAAAATATATACAAAAACATTATGTGTAAATGATAGAGTTATAACAGGTAAGGATCGAATAAAGATATATTTCATTTATCGGAAAATAGTATTCAAAGTATATAAGATCGAGTGAAGATAGTTCATATATCAGAAAATAGTATTCAAAGTATACTTATAATTTTATGATCAGATAATAGTGTGGATAAGAGTCGATAGTTAAAATCATTACTTTTTCAAATTTCAAAATTAAAATAACTATACAAAAAAATATTGTAGATCAGTAGTATAACAATATGATTTTTAAAATTTTTAAAAAATACTTATAGTTAAAACTAAAATAATAAAATTTAAAATTCGATATAGTTTTAATTCCGCGCATCGCGTGGATCAAATTTCTAGTTTGTATAAATCACAAACTTAAAAATTGAAAGATCTTACATTTTTAAGAATTGATCAAAATAACATAGCAAGAGTTTTCGAAAATTTAAGAGAACCTTCCTTGAAATTTCTACATTTTTGTGTATGGTATTTTGGAAGAACACCCCCTTTTTTTTGCTGTACATGGTACAAATATTTATTTTTCTTTTTTCCTTTCGTTGATTATGATAACTGGTCAGGATAAATAATCAAATTTATTCTTACATTTTGAGAATGGTGTATACGTAGTTTTTATTTGTAAATCAAAACATATTATGGAAAAGAAAAAAAAAGCCAAAAAAATAAATGTAATAACGAATACGTAGGCAGAAAAAAAAACGAGGATATATGGTAGAAAAAGGACAAGAAGCTCACATGAACAGAACCAGATTGTTCATGGGTCCCCCCCCCCCCCCCCCCCCCTNTCACCTCTCAGCCCATATCTCTATCAATCTTATATTACATGAGCTCTCTCTCTCTCTCTCTCCCCCTCTCTCTCCTCCTTTGTTCTTGAGAGATTGTTCCAAATCAATTTGGTTTTCCTTTCTTGGAACTGAAGAGCTTCTTGCTCCATAAACAGTAGATAGATAATGCTTCAATTGAGAGAGATCAGAAAGAATCGTGCTAATCAGTTAAGTTAGGCCAAAAAAACCCACTTTCTACTTTTGTATAATTAGGTCAATCTCATCCACCACCATACTCTTCTCTCCTAGCTCTCCAATTCTCCTCATCTTTCTAAATTCCGAAATTAGGGTTTCATTTTCTCTCCATATCCCCTCTTTCTTGTATACCTAAAGATTGAATCTTCAAGAAAATTCTCATCGAATTGCTCTTAAATCGAATGGAGAGGAAGTCAAAATCCGCAGAGATCTGAGACTGATTCCACAAACAAGAAGATGAATCAAGAAGAAGAGAAGCCTGTGGAAGAAGCTTCTTCAGTGGAGAGAGAGCACATGTTCGACAAAGTGGTAACACCAAGTGACGTAGGGAAACTAAACCGACTCGTGATCCCAAAGCAACACGCAGAGAGATACTTCCCTCTAGACAATTCCTCAACAAACGACAACAACAAAGGTTTGCTTCTAAACTTCGAAGATCGAACAGGAAACTCATGGAGATTCCGCTACTCTTACTGGAATAGCAGCCAAAGCTATGTCATGACTAAAGGGTGGAGCCGTTTCGTCAAAGACAAGAAGCTTGATGCTGGAGATATCGTTTCGTTTCAGAGAGATCCCTGTAATAAAGACAAGCTCTTCATCGATTGGAGGAGACGACCAAAGATTCCCGATCATCATCAAACTGCTCATCAGTTCGCCGGAGCTATGTTCCCAAGGTTTTACTCTTTCCCTCATCCTCAGATGCCGACGACAAACTACGAAACTCACAACCTTTACCATCGATTTCAACGAGATCTAGGAATTGGGTATTATGTGAGGTCAATGGAAAGGAATAATCCAACGGCTGTGATTGAATCTGTGCCGGTGGTGATGCAAAGAAGAGCACAAGTGGCTATGGCTTCATCGAGAGGAGAGAAGAGGTTAAGGCTGTTTGGTGTAGATATGGAGTGTGGAGGTGGCGGCGGCGGAGGAGGAGGAAGTGTGAATAGCACGGAGGAAGAGTCGTCGTCTTCCGGTTGTAGTTTGCCACGTGGCAGCGTTCCTATGGCTGGTGCTGGTTCTCTCCTCCAGTTGAGGTTAGTGAGCAGTGATGATGAGTCTTTAGTAGCAATGGAAGCTGCAAGTCTTGTTGAGGATCATCACTTCTTTACAAAGAAAGGAAAGTAATTCTTTGTCTTTCGGTTTGGATAGATGATTATGAGATTAATTACTATTTTAATACACATTATCAATATATATATATGATAATTATACATATATATAAAAATATATATGACACAAGGATGTCTTTCAAGGTTTAATGATATTATCAATAAATAACATGTTCTAAAGATTCGGAATTGGTTCTTTTGCTCTGATTCTGAAGCTTTTTTCCTTAATGAGTCTTCTATTAGCTTTGGTTGGTCAGTGTGTACAGAACATCACTTTGGATAGGGATCAGTGTTCAACTTAAAAAACCCATGTCCCTCCGATCAGAAACTAATCAGAAGATATGGGGGCCGTCTTAGAAAAGTGAAATGTAAATATATATGTCATTGTGTGTATACACTGTATAGCGACAATAAATGGTGACTGATCTGTTTTCTTTGTTTAGTTTATTGGATATGGCTGCTGTCCTGTTACTGCTGCAATTCTGAAGCCGTTGCTTCTGCTTAATTAGTCAAGCAGATTTTGCAGCTTGCAGGAGATGGGCAGAGACCAAAATGGATATTTTTTAATTAATTTACATTTCCTATAAAAAAATATTATTACATCTTATAGTCAATAAAATAAATATTAAGAAGAGCCTTTTCATGGGAGGATGGAAAAGGTATGATTTGCTTCGCATATATTGCTGATGCATTAATTATTACAGAAGTAAATGTTTTTTTTTTTTTTTTTTTTTTTTTTCCCATGACAAACTGGNTTGTCTGGACTATTACACAACTCACACACACACATATATATACACGCAGAGAGTGTTAAATTAGGTCTTGTTCGGTCTGTTTATGCGTGTGGCTAACTCCTTTAATTGCATTCCACTAGTAATTTAAAGATTTAATTAAATCAACAACTAATACAATGTGATGGTAATAATAGATTATATACATGAATCTCATGACGTAGTATATACTCCATCTGTCCCAAATTATAAGCAGTTGGGACAGTAAACATATATTCCCTTTGTTTTCTAATAAATGGTATTTTAAAGATTTTTTTTTATTCACAAATAAATAGATTTTTCACAAATCAATGCAAAAATAAATGCATTTCTGTTGTTTTGACTGTTTAAATTCTAGAAATTGTAATTTTATTGGTTGAATTGTGTTGGAATTAATAATAAAACATGTTTTATTTTGAAAAAAAAAAAAAAAATCTTAATCTATGAACATAAAGCTAAAATGCCACTTATTGAAGAACAAAGGGAGTACTTGTTTTCATGATTTGTTCATATTTATAGTCACAAACACTAATTAGTCTATATATAATCATTATAGAAACGTAGGGCTTATATAGCTGGCTACTAGTTCCAAGATGAGTTAAAATAGATTTGCATTAGTTTATCGGTAGAGAGTGTCACAATGAAATTATACAAGATTTAGTATAAGCTTTTCATGAATGATACTACAGATAATAATAAACAAAACTAGAGTATTCTGTAAGGATTGAAATATATATTAGCCTTTTCAACAGTATTTATTTGGTATAGTTTTTTTAGCAAAATGCAAAGTGAGCCTATGTAGACTAGCATGACCGCATGCAGAGATGAAGATGAAGCTTTTGTATAATGTAACCATTTATATCATAACAAAGACGTTTATGTTAACCATGTTTCATAAGTCCTGTGTGTACGTATATGTATATGTATATGTGTGTGTATGTACAGTTTGGTACTTCTGTGATGAATCGTAACTTGAAAAGATACATACGTACTCCATTTATAGTTCGTTAAACTAAGCAAAAGCAGGAGCTTGTCAGCTAAAGTTAATAGCCTTACATTACCATAGCTATGAAAAGCCATCGAAATCAGCGAGGGCTATTTACCTTTAGATTGCATAATGTAATCATATAATTGCCTATATGTGTGTGAAGAACAGATGATAATATTACTAGACTGAGCTACGAATAATGATGATGATGTTATGTGCCTATATATTATAATGGCGATAAATTTAAAATCGATTTTTTTTTTCGCATCCTTACTTTCTAGTCAGCAAACATGGGCAATGAAATTTTCTGTATGTTCAATCTTTTGTATCCAAAATTAAATGTTTACTGAAAAGTTAAACTAGTCTAGGTTTTAAAATAAACAGATAGAAACATATTGTATGTCATTAAACTCGTCGAATAATGTTGTTAAACAAAAAAATATTACAAATTATGATTACGTAAAATGTTCTATTGTTCGAAGAGCTACTAAATCAGAAGATTCAGAACCCAAAAAGAACAATATGAGAATCCAAGATCAAAACTTTGTTCCAAATTTCCATACTACTGTGTCAACCGTAGGGGATTGAATTTTCCTAATTATACAAGGTTTTGTATACTTATATGGATTTCACTTTAACTTTTAACTAAGTAATTGTTATTTTCTTGTTCATTGACATTTATAGTCGAGTCTTTACCGAAATGGCTTGGTCGTGAACCAGAAGCTGATTATTACAAAGAGTTTGCAGACTTTGATTCATTTCATAATGCGTCCAAGTTTTCGATTACATACCCGATTATGAATCTAATTACTAGTGAGCTAGAGAATATAAAGAACCTTCAATTATACCGATGGTTTAAAACATTAACCCGATGATTTTCAAATATTTGGAGCTAAAGCAGAAAGAGAAAAAACATTCAAGTGAAGCCATGACTGAAAAACATTTGGTTGGACGTATAGAGAGGAAAGTATTCGCATTTATATGGCTTCTGTTCTGTCGGAGGATCACGTCGAAACTCGAGTCCTTTTATATGCTGAATCTACATGGATCGGATCTCAAGACCATTAAGTATGCGAGAGAGGGTTTTAAGTTTTTAACAAACCAAACGAAGAAGAAACCCAAAGACTCATCCTTTAAAGGAAACCAAAATGAAATTTGATAGTGTTGAAGTATTAAGCATTTCTGTGAAGTGTGATCACATTTTCATATAACATATTGCAAACAGAATCAACAGAATATATATTGCACACAAAGCAAAACAATAGTAACAAAAATCCAGTAGAGAAATCTACTCAGATTACACATACAAACACAGCGGGAAACCATTCTACGTGTGATCTACAGAGCATGAATGATCTCAAACACATCTCATCTACAAACGAAACGCTAAAACAAATTGGGGAAAACTGAAATTCCTTCTCTAACTCCGCCATTAAACTCTCGAAGATCAGAAAACACCAGCGACAAGAGAGAGACCGAGCAAGAAGAGCCAAACGATATGAATCAATAACAAAGCTTGGCCAGGAACAGAAGCACTTCCGGCATTACCTGCGTCGCAAGCTCCTCTTTTGACTACGCGAGCTCCGTGGCACGCTGCGTCGGGGCAACCGCACCAGTACGTGACTCCATCGGCTCCGCAAACCGGATCCGCCCGGAAACAGTTTATCGTGCACCCGCCAGGATCCGAAACCCTGGGGCAGACATCGCCGCTGGAATTTTCCGGGAGATCATCCGCAGCTTGCAACCCGATCAAGCAGAACCCCAACAAAAGGAAAGGAATAATCAGCGATAACGACGGCATCATACGAAAAATGAATCGAATCGTTGGGAGAGATTTCTGAAACCCAGAAATCTAATCCTTCAGAAGCGGATCTCCAGAAACTCGCGGCCAAGGGAGAGGAATTTTTCGATATCGCGTTCAAAATGTCACGAACGATTGAAACCCTAATTTGAGGAGATTTGGGGATTTCTCAGAGTTTGCGTAACCGTGTTCTTTGAATTGGTAGGTTGGCCACGCCCTGCACCGAGTAGAGCAGATCATCGAAACTACGTGCCGTTTTTCAATATCCAAATCAAACATCAGGCTGTTTAATACAACGGTTATGAAAGCAAAAATACCGAACATGCCAGAGGCCTCACCAACCCGGTTAGCTGGGTTTACCGATTTTATTATAGTAATTTATTTTGACAAAAATTGAAAACAAATGACCGGTTTGGTTTGAGCCTGATATATAAGAGCATCTATCACAACATTTTATATCAATAACTTCTTTTTTTTTTTCTTTTAAGAGACTTACATTAGATTTGTAGGTTTTGATATTCCAGTGGTGATACCTCTATAGAGAGATTATCTAAAAAAAAATTATTGTTATAAATTTGTATGATAATTACAGACTTTAAGTCATGATCAAATGTAATCTCTCTCGTCGAGAAAGAGGCTTTAAGCCATGATCAAATAAACATGATTTCTCAATATACCTTGTTCATCATAAAGAATGGCCAAGATCTGCTCGACAAGGTCCTACACAAGGCAATATATAGCCAAACAAAGAAAACATGGTTCACAATAACAACAATCCAGATTGGAGTGCCAATTAAGCCTATGAACTCCATGAACATGGTTCACGCCATCAACCATGTTTTCCCTGGAAAAGAAATCAAATCAAAATCAGACTCTGAGAATGACTAAGGCCATGTTCGTTTGTTTATTGCTGCGGCTGCGACAGTAACGGAGGAAAACAGTTTTGGTGGAGAATATACCTTATCAACACGATGTAAAGCTTCTTTTCTTTGTGTTGAGCAAACCAATTCTCAAACACATCAACAGAGCTGATCCGGGACATTCTTCCTTTGGTGCTCTCACTAGGAGTTTGAATTTCACCAGGCACGTCTGCTTTCTCTCGTTCTGATAAGTCTTCTGACATATCTGCAGTTGCCTCCAACCATGCTCTCTCTCGCTCCAGACGTTTAGCTTTACGCTTAACATACTTTCCTGCAACCTAAGTGAACAAAAATTGTTCTGGAAAATCAAGATTAAAACAAAGCTCATGATCCTTGATACATTATTGATTCGATCAAACAGTAGTATGAAGAAAAATATGATTCTGAAAACGCTAGAGAGCAAAGATATCAGAACCTGCTTCTTCTGGCGAGCCAGATTCCAAATCCTCCAACCTCGTATTCCGCTCTTCGAAATAACGAGTGGGGCTGAAATGGCCCTGCTCTCTTAGCAGCAATGAAGCTTCGGAGTCTTTGGATTCGCTGATATTACACTTTGTTTCCATAATCACAAAATATCCAGCCAATACCTTGCAACTAGCGACCAAATCCTTCTCTTAAACCCCAAAACAATTATGAGATTCAGTAGCAGCTCAATTCAAATTACACAGCCCAAAATTCAGTAACAAAGCCGGAACAATTTTCACTGCAAACAGTCTCCATATAGCAGCCGATCTATACAACATGGAAATCAAACAAGAAATTATCATTCAAATAATCATGAAATTCCCCTGGAGAAATCCCAACAACAACAAAAATTCCTCGAAACAGAAACAAATACCCAGGGATCGGATCCTGCATATCAATTCATCCGCAAACTGATAAATCAATTTGGAAAATTTAGAGCTCCACAGCTTTGATACGCCGAAAGTCTTATCGCTTTTTCCTTTTTTTTTTTTTTTTTTTTTTTTCATAGGCTGCCACGTTGCGTCTCAGAGACACTTTCGAAATCTCTTTAGCAAGAGACGTCTCACGCATAATTTTAGATTAAATCATTAAATTTTAAAAGAATAACTTAAAAACCCATTTAAAAACGGGCTTGATACTCCCGCTGGAGTTGCCCTAAAGGATCAGGACTATTGAGGTTACGCAGGTTCCACAGTTAAGTGATCACAAAAGCTTAATCAAAACTCTATTTTCCAATAATCAGAAATGGCAAAACAAATCGACTGTGCTAAGTGAATTTGTTGGCCTCCCAAGTTGATGAGTCTTGAATGTTTGTGAGAATGGCGTCGTCCTGTCCAAACCAAATAATCTCCGCTTCATCGATCCTTTTTAAGTTTAAAGACATCTCTCTTGGATCAGGTTCCAAGTGGTTTTTACGGATGATTATTTCTTGCGGCAGATCGTCATGCCATCGCCGATTGGTACCTGATGGTGGAAAATTCAAGCATGAGCTTAGAAGAGCCCGTTGTGTAGGAAGTACAAATCGATAGAATCCAAAAAGAAAAAAAAAAAACTCACCATGCTAATGCTTATGCGTTGATCATCCATCAACTTTTTGTTGAAATTCCTAATGCTGATGGTCTTCGCATCATTCACCTGTTGAGTTTATCGTTATGAGATTATACAGTCTTCTTCTCACTGGAGAGGCTTTTGGGGTATGATTATGATAAAGATGCATAATACCATTGGATCCGCAACTCGTCCATGCCAAAGAACATTATCCATCACAATGACTCCACCAACCCTGACCTACGTCACCAGAGATTAACCGCTGAAACCTAACTTGATCCATAAGGGAAAGAGACTAGAGGCATTATGATCTTTGGTCTTACAAGTTGAAGAAGCAATTCGAAGTAGTCCTGATACATCCTCTTATCGGCATCGACAAATGCAAAATCATAGCTGCAAATAAGAAAAGCTGGAATTAGGCAAATCTCAAGTAACGACACCCTTGGCACACAATATGAAAGAAGCCTAGTGTAGTATCGACCTGGATCCTTGACCGTTCTGAATCATGGATTTCAATGTATCTGCTGCAAGACCATGCTTCACCATAACCTGACTAGAGTAAACAAATCATGCAATTGCTCGTACATATATCGGATCAACAAGAGAGCCAAAAAAGAAAAACATTTCATAAGTATTTTCCAAGAGGCTAAACAGATATTGAGAAACCATTTTACACGCAGAGTATCACTAGTTTAAGACGACTTCAGTCTCACCTTGTGAGAGACTCCGGCAAGTTCGTAGTACCTCTTAGCAACTTCAAGAGAATTAGAGTCTCTTTCACAGGCAACTAAGCACCCTGATTCTGGTAGAACCAACGCCACAGCCAATGATGAATATCCCTGTTGGAAACACGAGCTTGCTATCATTCGTTGTCATAAGGAACAAAACTCTGAGCCAGTACGATAACAGTATATGCTCGAGAAACTCATAGGAAGAAGATTTAACACCGTGTAAACTCCGACTTCAATACACCTTTCTGCTCCAAGAATCTGTACAAGCATTGCTAGTAACTGCGCCTGATCAGGAGATACCTACACCCAAAATCAATTGTAAATTTACTAAGAAAGTTAGCTTGGTAGTGGCAAGAACAGCAATAGTATTATCCATTCTTCAAACTCAATAAACCAACGGAAGCTACTTCAAATTCCAAACAAAAATCATAAACCAGAGCTAAGCAACAAGCTGAAATCGGAAAAGGCACGCTAATCTTTGAGTCTAATTATTACCTGCATTTGACTGCCTCGCATTTTGGCAGTCTCTTCCCGAAGCTGTCTCAGAATCTACATAATCAAACAAGAGACCAAATCACTAAATCCGAGAAAAGGAAGAAGATTACGAAAGCAGAGGAAGAGATGCTTACCTTAGGCTCGCGAACGTTGGAGAGGACATACTCGTAAAGGCGAGGAGTGAGACTGATAACCTGCTTGTTCCCGTACTTCTCGTCGTCCGCCACAACAAAAGGAGCCGCCGCAATCGAGCAATTTCCGATTTGCCGGCGACTGAATTTCAAACTCCTGGCGAAGGAGGCCGGTCGCCGGTTAAGTAAGTTATCGGACGCTCTCCATACAGAAATCGAGCAGCGACTCAGTGCAAAAACGGTCGCCATCTTTTCGCTCCCTAACGGAAGAGAACAAACTTTCCGATAAGCGACGATAAATTTCCCCGGCGAAATGACTCAAAGAATCGGGTCGGGTCAAAATAATGTGAAACCGGGTCCGTCGTTACTTTAAGATTACCGATTTCTGATAATTTGCTAATTTGTTTAATGAAGACGAAATTGCATATAAAGCACTGAAATTTGAAACCTATCACAGGTAATCCCCGGACTGTTTTATTAATCAAATAACCCTCTAGTTTTGAACCTTTTCTAAAAGATGGATGTAATAAATAAATTTGTTTCCAAGTTTGACAAGTGAGGATTAATATGCACTTTGAATCAAATATGAATGCTTTTATTTAGTACAGTAGATCATTTTTGTATCCCTGTATCTGATCAATACCTCGCGTATTTTATGATATGATATTTGGATAACACTAACACATAATAGAAGCTTCGATCGATCAAATGATCTTCTTTTATAACAAAGATTCAAATGATAATTAAAACGCGTAGTTGTTGTGAGAATTTTGCAGTGACTAAAACGATTGATACATCTACTATATGCATGCCACATTTTAGCTCCAGCCAGAAGATAAACTACTATCACTTTGTTGAGTGATATTTTTGTAAGAGGATATTTTGTTTTGTCGTGAGAGGTTAGATGATGCATCATACATGTGGACATGATGCGGTAGAGAGATCTTCCAAATCGCAGGACATAAACATATTGATAGTTAAACAAATTTTATACGACAAAGATTCATATAATACCGACTACTTGATCCCTCATTTGATTACAAATTTGTTAATGATCTAGACATCTCCGTGACCAAACCAACATCAAAGCTAAAAAAATAAAAATTAATTAATGACTAAATAGAGAGAAAAAAGGACAAAAAGCTTGTGAACCACATATTGAAGCCCACGAGAATCGCATTTGAAATATAAAACATCAATCAATCTGATGCGACAGGTCACAATTATGTAAACATGGCATCCATTTAAGTTGTTGACATGTTGTCTTTGATATTATCAAAAATATATTTTATTCAGAGACAGTTATGTGGGTAGAAAACTAACTACCTATGGATATTTTCAATTTGACTAATAAAGTATATCGAATTTTTGTATGATGGTTTTTTGTTAAGAATCTCAATAATGTGAACAAGACTTTCAGTAACGTTTGTAAGAATTCATTAAAATTACGAAAACAATAAACTACAAAGCACGTCGATATACATACTTGTCATCCGTATAACCTTGGTTGACTTGTTTACTTATTCATTAAAGATTAAGACTAAGAGTAAAAAAAGTTGTATTTCTGTAGACCGTGTTAAATGCGCGTGTTTAATTGTTATTTTGTTTATTTATTGTTTTGCTTTCTTATCAATATAGTTTTGCTTTCTTATCAATATAGTATATACTTGTGTATCATAGAAATACCATTTAATCAGTGGGAACACATTTTTAAAAGCAAAGAATCCGATCATGTCTAACTCACGACGTGTTACAACAGTCGTTTACCAATAATTGTTATTCGGTGACAATATAATAGATATGCAAGACCTGCACTTTATAGAGTCAATATTTAAGAGTTTATATATAGCTTAGCAGCTGGTCGATTATATATTTGATCATTAATTACGAAAGATACTACGAAACTATACATATGATTTACATTTTACATTTCACGTATCTTAGTTTTTCTTTTTGTTGTTTAAGGTTGATACAATTACTCTATATATATTCTGATTGATTACCGAGATCATAGATAACTCTATTTCTCTATCTAGATATCTTATTAGTAAAGAAACATGGAATATCATCACTTCCATAGTCCCACGTAATGGATGGACGGTTAAAAACTGATGAAAGCTGGCTTTAACCAAAAAAAACAAAGACTGAAGAATATCCTTTTTTACTGTATACGATTTGACAAACGTTAAAAACAATATGCAACAGACGACCAGAATTACGAAGCACGTGTTCGCCGTCCAATATTCCGCGTCATATATTTCCAAACTATTTGATTAAGTTTCGATGTTGTAAATAATAAAGATATTTCCATTTTTCATTTAAATATAGAATACTGAAATGCTAATACTTTTGTTTTCACCACAAACTTGGATATGGATAGGTATGTTTTGTCACGCTCGTTTGTTTTGTATGTGAATATGGTAAAATCACTAAATATATGGTGGGTGATTCAGGGGCGGACCCAGTAAGGAGAGAGGTGTGGCACGTGCCACATGCAGTTTAAATTTTTTTTCTAATGATTTTTTATTAAATTTAATATATTCTTTAGTTATAAATAAAAATTAAGCAAAAGTGTCCCAACCCAATCTCAGACTTAAGAATGTCTCGATCCAATAAAAAATAATAAAAATTTCCAGCCCAAATAATTAATTAATCTAATCACAAGAGATTTTTAAATGATTGTTTAATTTGTCTTATTGAGAAAGAACTATTTGATAATGTGACAAATGAGGTAGTGATAAAGAGATTCCAAAATAGGGAAGATCATAGACTACTTTTGTAAGGGTTTTTTGGTTTTTCTCAGTGTTGTTAAAACCGGACTGGTGACCGAACCGAAAATGTTTTGGGTCATGGGTCAATATGGATCGACCGGGTTCGACCTGGTTCAATAATATTTTAAGAACAATATATATAATTTATATATATATATATATATATA
>OVBJ01001172.1:0-32606 GCA_900406535.1 Noccaea bulbosa
GATAAGAAAAAGTAGAAAATAAGAAGAAGGAGAAGAAGAACGTGGAAGGAGGAGAGAGAGATGTAGGTTTTTTTTTTTTTTTTCTGAGAAAAATGATAATAGGAAATATAATTTCTTCAAAAGATTTTCAAATATTCAGTTACTATTTTCTCTATATTTTCTCAGATTTTCGTAGAAGATGTATTCTACCTATCCGTAGAAACAAGTGTCAACGGTAGAATGGTGTTNTGTAGAAAATGTATTCTACCTATCCGTAGAAAGAAGTGTCAATGGTAGAATGGTGTTTTTTGCTTACGGTAGAAGATATTGTTTTTAGTAGAACACATGATCTACAGGTAGTAGAAGACAGTATTATTGGTAGAACATGCAATCTAAAAAATGTAGAAGAAAGTGTTCACGGTAGAATACAGATTCTACGGTTGATAGAAAACAGTGTCTATGGTAGAATATATATTCTACCAATGGTAGAAAAACGTGCAACGCGTAGAACAATTGTCGAACAATTCTACCAACTCGTAGAACGTATGATATTAGCAGAACGCAAATTCTACCACGGTAGATGAATGAACAGACGGTGGAATTCATCTTCTACGATGGATAGATGTTAGTGCATCTAGTAGAAGACACATTCTACTTTGAAAATCCAACTTGGTAGAACCAAACTTCATTTAATTTTATGAACTTCAAATTTCAAAAAACAATTGTGAAAAATTTCTCTAAAATATTCATATAATATTATTGAATTTATTAAAATGTTTTGAAAAAATTTTAAGTTGTCAAAATATTTATTTCATATTATTAGCATATGCAAGGGTATTATAGTTCAAATTTGGGAAATTTAAAAAAATGTGTAAGTGGACAAATGTTCTCATTTTTTGGGATATAATCACAATTCTCCCTATTAGAAAAATGTAGTTTTTACTCTGATATGAGGTGAAAGTGTGTTAATTGCGATCACTTCCTTTTTTGTCTTTGCTCTGATTATAAGGAAAGAAGTCCATTTTTCAACATCAGGGTAACAATTATATCTTGGCTTCTCGTTTACTCGTCTCTCTTCTATATATATTATACAGAATATAGATGTTGTTTTGTTTATAAATTTTATATTGGGTTCGCTTGTTTCTCTACTGCGTTTTCATTACCAGATTTTGGCATATTTGGTTATTGGTTTATCACTTTTCTATTCTTTATATCGTTATTGTCGTTGAATTTAAAGTCAAAGTAACTGTTGTAGAGCAAAGAAAAAAAACTTTTCTTTGTATTTTATTAATATAAAACCAACTTTAAGTTATAACCAATAACTACTTTTGATAGTGTGAATATGACCATACTCTTTATTTGTTCAACAGTTGGAAACCCGTGATTTGATATGCTATACATGCTACAATGCATGTTATTGTTAGTACATAGCCGAAATTCGATTTATGACCTTACTTGACCATTTGTTTAAATATATGATTATCCAAGACATTACTCATATCTAAATTTGTCCGCGAACAATTAATTTAGAGATCCTATAAACTCCGGTCATGTATATATTCAAGATTCAAGACTAGTAGCCTGAGAATTATAACAACGTTCTTTTGAAATCTTCATGAAGTATTCATATGTTTGCCATCTTTACATAGGGCAAAATTATGAGGTTTTCGGCAATGTAAACACATACACAATGCAACAATGATCAAAAGCTCAAACAGCAAAGAAAAACATAGGACTTTTGTTAGTTATGTAGTAGTTTGTTATAACCGTCAATAACCAGTTTTAGATAACCAATATCTCGCATCATTTTAGGTAATAATCGAAGCTTCGGAAAAGCGTAAACGTAACTCTAGCTTTTTTTTTTTTTTTTTTTTTTAAGTAGAAGATTAGTTATCAACTTCTCATCATGGAGGTTTCGTTAATTTACAAAGCTTAACAAGAAATGGGCCCTTGAAAATAAAATAACAAAACTTGGGCTTGGGTCAAGAACTCCATTTTCCTGAAACGGTGAAACCTATAATTGGTGAAACAAAGGTGGTGAAGAAGACACACAATTTTTGGGGTTTGAAAATTTTGGCCTTGATAAGTTAATAAACTCATTTCAAACCACTTGCTTCCTAAGTCAACGGCCAGCTTCTGGATTCATCTAAACCTACAAAAATCTTTGAACACGATGTGGAAGAATCTAGATCCTCCTCTAAATATCTTTCCTTATGTTAGTTTTGTATAGGAAATGCGTAAGATTCTGACTTTATGTAATTTTCACTGATATAGAAATTATAGTACTCTTTTCTTTGGTCTAAAAAAGTCATGTGATGGCAACTTCTGACGGCCACGTGTCGCTCGCACTCGCTATCTTTTCACTATCAATATGTGTCCAAATATGATGCCCATGTCGAGACAACTTCCCATGGTTTTGGACATTTGTGAATGATGGATGTGCTAAATTTGTGTATTTTAATTTGTTTTCCAAATTAAAGATGAGGATTCTTATCTAGTTGACACTTTAAATATGTGACAACAAGATATTAGTCAGATCTGTTTAGTTTTCCATGCACCATCTCATCTCTAAATTATAGTGTCAATTATAATTCTCCCTATAATGAGATTTGTATGTGATGAAGCTTTAAGTACCTTGAAATAAGAAAATATGTTACCTTGTGATATTTTCACGGATCTCGAGTCATAGGATATTTTAGTTTAATAGGTCCCATTTCATGACTCATCATCCTTATCTATATCTCCATCACATTCCACCTTGCATTTTTCTATTTGCATACCCTCTCCCGGTCTCCCCTCACTCATTGTCTTTTCTTTTGCATGTCCCAAATTATATTTTGGAACTTTTTACTATAAATATTTCTGGGAATACTTCTCGTATGATCATGTTTATTACACTACCCTTAAAACATGATTATTAGAGATATATTATTAAAGTATTTTCTCTTGAAAACACAATATTTCTATTAGTATTTAATTAAAAATATATTAAACTTAAGAAAAATATCTTATATAAGAGATGTTAAGATATTTTTTTAAGTTTTAAGATATTTTTAATTAAATTAATATAAATATTATATTATCGAGGTAAGAAAAATAGAAAAATATCACAGTTAATCATGGTGTTAGGGAAATTTGTTTGTCTCTTAGTAAATTTGTTCTATATGATTTTTTAGTCAAATTAATTTTTAATGTAATTTTATAAATTATGGTTGAAAACTATAGATTCTAAAATGATCTATAAAATTTGAACATTTTCACAAATCTCGCAAATTAATATGAATTTCAACTGAAAACCTTCTGATTATAATAAAAAGTTATATATTGATATAATTAAAATTCTATTTTAAAATACAAAATTGGGTGTGATAGTTGAAAATAAACGTATAAAATTATGAGTATATTGAGTAACCAAACTTTTTAAATGCCATTGCAGCAGTCAAAACACAGAACACTTTTTTAATATACAATAAAAAAAAAACCAAGATAATTTGAGAAGGCGGCTATAAAAGCTACGAACCACAACTACAAAATTACCACTCTTCACATCCTTCTCTACAAAATTACTCAAAGAGCAACCAAGAAAAGAAAGTGAAGTTAAATAAATAAAAAGATGGTTCTGCTAGAGAAACTTTGGGATGATGTGGTGGCTGGACCTCAGCCTGACCGTGGCCTTGGCCGCCTCCGTAAGATCACCACCCAACCCATTAATATCAGAGGTACACATATATAACTTAAACCCTTATTTATTAGATTGGTTAGAGTCGTAGAGTCGAAAACATATTTAATTAGTGTGTGTTGTGTTATGTATATGAAACGATATAGGAGAAGGAAGCAGCAAGGTGATGCATAGATCGTTGACTATGCCTGCGGTAGCGAGCCCCGGAACTCCGACGACTCCGTTGACTCCAACCACTCCAACGACGCCACGTAAGGATAACGTGTGGAGGAGCGTCTTTAATCCGGGAAGCAACCTCGCCACAAGAGCCATCGGCTCCAACATCTTCGATAAACCAACCCATCCAAACTCTCCATCCGTC
The DNA here is from genome assembly GCA_900406535.1 of Noccaea bulbosa. Taxonomy (NCBI): domain Eukaryota; kingdom Viridiplantae; phylum Streptophyta; class Magnoliopsida; order Brassicales; family Brassicaceae; genus Noccaea; species Noccaea bulbosa. The sequence continues at coordinate 4,020 of OVBJ01001172.1, forward strand.
TACGACTGGTGAGTTCATTATTTTTTTAAGTAGTTATCCATGAATTAAATATGTGTAAGACTTTAAAATCTTACATGTTTTAGAGAGACAAAAAAGTAATTTGATCGACTTAGCTTTTAAGATTATGAACTGAACTGGATGAATCTAGGAACGGTTTGGTTTGCTTAGTTCGTTTTTATTTTATTTTTGATGTGTCAGCGATGATAACGAAGCTCAAAGGAAGGAACACGTGGCACTGTGTTTAGTAGGCGCGTGGATTAAGTGAAAAAAAAAAAAGATTATTCTGTTTAACCAAATCAACCTCCTTCCTTTCTGTGCATATGGTATAATCATGAAACCTAACTTGATAACCAAAGACGAAAAAACATCTGTTTTTATTATTTGAAGTATCTAGAATCGGAGAGTTGAGATCAGAAGTTGATAGTTTACTAACTAATCGCATCTGTTGCAGGTTCTACAGCGGTGAGTCGAGGAGCCAGCACCGTTAAAAGCGAGGCAAATGAAAGAAGATAGATCGAGACATATGGGTGTACGTATGCATGTATATATGGGTTTCACATCGTCTACGACGTGTCTGGCTACGTTTCTTTCGTTGTTAACTTTTTTTTTATTTCTGTAATATGAGAGTATGGATAAAGGGATATAAGCTTTTCTTTTGTATGAAATTTTAGGAAAAAAATAGCTTTTCTTTTGTACGCAACTTTTTTCCGTTCCGTCTAATGCAATAATGCAATAATGCAATAATGCAATGCGTTGTTACATGCTTCTATTTTTAATTTCTTTTTGTCGCTCAAACATCAACGTCAATTGTACTAAAAAACTAAGCCTAGTCAATTGTGAGGTCTTAATTCAACAGGTTAAAGGGAGAGTCACCTCATGGAGTGCGAAAAGTCTATCCTTTGCCGGACTACTACTTCTTATCAAAACGGTTATTTCAGGGATCTCAACCTTCTGGTGCTCTACTTTCATACTGTCTAAGGCGTGCATTCGAAGAATCAACTCTCTGTGCAGTGCTTACCTGTGGAAAGGGAATATTGAAGGCCATCATTCAGCAAGAGTCTCGTGGGAAAAAATAACAAAATCTAAAGAAGGTGGTGGTTTAGGAATAAGGGACTTATCTGTCTGGAACAGGGCTTGCTGCTTGAAGCTCATTTGGCTTCTCTTCTTCCAGTCAGGATCAGTGTGGATGGCTTGGTTTAAATCAGAGGTGTTAGGAGGGAGATTGAGCAATTTTTGGACTGTAAAGCCTCTTAGGAATCACTCCTGGCTTGCAAACAAATTGGTTAAGATGAGAGATGATATATTCCCTTGGATAAGGCTGAGACTTGGGAAGGGAAGAAACTGCAGGTTCTAGACAGATCACTGGTCTCCCGTTGGGAAAATTCAGAGCTACTTGCAAGGTAATGAGAACTCAAGACTCGAAATTCCACAAGATGCAACTATTGCAAGTCTCTTTTGTCGAGATCAATGGTTTTTACCACCTGCACGGTCAGAAAATCAAGTCAGCTTGCAGGTTCACTTAACAACAATCGTACTAACGGACCAGGAAGATGGTTATGAATGGGAGATAGATGGAACTGAGTGGCGAGGAGATGAAAATTTTTACCGTCACGCTCGTGGGAGGCATCGCTGCAACAGATGGAAACACTATCCCCAGGAAAATTGGGGAACAAACTGGCGCTTTTGGGATGGCAAGCATCAATTTACTGGATCTGGTATGAGAGAAATGCAAGAAATCATGGGCAAACTTTCTCATCTATAGAAATGATTATTCCACTAATAGATCGGCTATTAGTGTATAGAATTGGTTTAATATGTTTTTTTTTATTTTGTTATTTTGGTTTGGTTTACTAGATAGATTAAGTGTATATATATCTCTTGTAAACGTTTCTTTACAGATAAGAAAACAGATAACCCATTTCACAAAATCCTTGTTTCACGGATCTATTATGGTATCAGAGACTTTTCTTCATCAGATCTGGTGATTTCACCTCCGATCTTCTTCATTTTTTTTTGTTTTTCTTCGCCCTGATTGTTGATTGACCTTCCGCACAATCACGACTCGTTGAAGATGGGAAAACAAAGAGGAAAAATGCAGTCTCGGAGCTCTACACCGGAGGTAGCTGAATCGGAGCTCAACAACCGTCGCACATCACGGATCCTTGAGGATCCTGAGGCGGGGTTAGCTTCTGCACAACATCCTCAACGATCGACGAACTTTAGAGGTTATGGGTCGGTGTCTAAGATTCCCGAATCATTCCACAACCCACATAGCCCGTTCTTCCTCCACTCGTCCGATCATCCAGGTTTATCAATCGTTGCTCACACTCTCGATGGTACGAATTTCAACAGCTAATTTATTGCGATGAAGATTAGTCTTGAGGCAAAAAATAAACTTTCGTTTGTTGACGGATCTCTTCCTAGACCATCTGAGGATGATTGTACTTTCAAAATCTGGAGTCGTTTCAACAGTATGGTGAAATCAAGGATCCTTAATGTCGTGGACAAGGAAATCTATGATAGTATTCTCTATAGTAAGGATGCTGCTGAAATGTGGAATGATTTGTTTCGTCGTTTCAGAGTTAATAATCTTCCCCAGAGATATCAGTTGGAACAGGCTGTGATGACGCTCAAGCAGGGAGAACTCGATCTCTCCACCTACTTCACGAAGAAGAAGATCTTGTGGGAACAACTTGGAAACACAAGATCTCGCATAGTGAAGAAATGTGACTGCAATCAAGTTCATGAGCTACTTGAGGAAGCTGAGACAAGCCGTGTTATTCAGTTTCTTATGGGATTGAATGATAGTTTCAACAACATCCGTGGACAGATTCTTAACATGAAGCCGAGACCTGGATTGAATGAGATTTACAATATGTTGGATCAAGATGAAAGTCAGAGAATTGTTGGCAACAACTCCACACCTTCATCGCATCCTTCTGCCTTTCAATCTCAGGCTAATGTTCAGGAGCAAGCACCTATTCTCATGACTCAAAATCAATTTTCAGAAATCGGAGTGCTCTCACTGCTTTTGCCTTGGTCATACTGTGGATAAGTGTTACAAAGTCCATGGTTATCCACCAGGTCATCCTCGTGCTAAGAAGCAAACTTCGGTGGGAAGTGCGAATATGGCAGATCTGGGTTCTGCTTAATGTCAGAAAGATGGTGGATCTGATGATCTGAAGGAGAATATGTCTTCAGAACAACTCCAACACCTGATTTCCTATCTAAACACTAAACTCCACTCCTCTGGTACGCCTTCCACAACTCTTGCTAAACCTTCTACTGCTTCGACTTCAACTTCCGTGCCAAGTATCTCACAGATATCTGGTACTTTCCTTTCTCTGTACGATAACACCTTTTATGACATGCTCACTTCTTCTGTACCTCATGAAACTGAGTTGTCTCTTAGAGCTTGGGTTATAGATTCGGGAGCTAGTCATCATGTTACACATGAGAGGGATTTGTTTGTCGAGTATAGAGCTTTAGATAAAACTTATGTGCGTCTTCCTACTGGAGCCACAGTTAAAATAGAAGGAACGGGTTTTGTTCAGCTCACGGACTCTCTTGCATTGCATAACGTTTTATTCATCCCTGAGTTCAAGTTTAATTTACTGAGTGTTAGTGTTATCACTAAAACATTGCATTATAAAGTTAGTTTTACATCTGATGCATGTTTCATTCAGGCTCTTACTCGGGAATTGATGATTGGTCAAGGTAGTCAAGTTGCCAACCTTTATGTTCTGAATCTCGATAAGTCGTTAGTCAGTATCAATTGTTCTGATTTTCTAGGTACTGATCCTGATTCTGTTTTATGTTCTGTTGCTAAAGTCGATTCTACTACATGGCATACGCGACTTGGTCATCCGTCTATGAGTAGAATTGAATCTCTTTTTGATGTATTGCAGTTTCCGAAAGTTAATAAAAATAAGTCTTCTTTTCATTGTCGCATTTGTCATTTGGTCAAGCAAAAGCATCTTTCTTTTCGGTCTTCACGCCATATGCGTTCTAAACCTTTTGAATTGTTGCATATTGATACTTGGGGTGCATTTTCAGTTTCCACTGTTGATGGCTACAAGTATTTTTTGACAATAGTAGATGATTTTAGCCGAGCCACTTGGACATATTTACTTAAACAGAAATCTGATGTTTTAACTGTTTTTCCTGATTATATTACTATGATTGAAACACAGTTTGATGCAAAAGTTCTCTCTGTTCGTTCTGATAATGCGCATGAACTGAAGTTTACTGATTTTTATTTGCAAAAAGGCATTACTGCATTTCATTCATGTCCTGAGACTCCTGAGCAAAATTCTGTAGTAGAGAGGAAACATCAGCATTTACTCAATGTCGCTAGAGCTCTTTTATTTTAGTCGGGTGTTTCTTTAGAGTTTTGGGGTGATTGTATCTTAACGGCTGTGTTCCTCATCAATAGGTTACCTTCCCCAGTCTTAGATAACAAGTCTCCTTATGAGAAGTTAACCTCTAAACCCCCTGATTATCAGTCCCTCAAGTCATTTGGGTGTCTATGTTATTGCTCTACCTCTCCTAAATCTAGAACTAAGTTTGATCCTAGAGCTAGAGCTTGTGTTTTCCTAGGTTATCCTGCGGGTTTTAAGGGTTACAAGCTACTAGATATAGAGACTCACTCAGTTTCTATTTCTCGACATGTCATTTTCTATGAGGATATTTTTCCCTTTGTTTCATCTCACATCCCATATGATACATAGCCTTTCTTTCCTCATCTTCATTCACCTACAATCCCCGATGATATTGTGCCTCTTGCACAAGCATCTTCTGGTGATCAGCCTAATACTGTTGATACATCATCCTTGGTTTCTGTTCCTTCTGAGCATAAACCCACTCCCCAAAGAAAACCTCCCTCTCATTTGCAGGATTTTCATTGCTATAATAATAATATTCCTACTTATCCTATTAAAACTAGCCCATATCCCATTGCAAATTATATATCGTATTCATATCTATCTGAGCCTTTCTATGCTTTCATTAATATTATCACAAATATACCTTTACCCACAAAATATTTTGAAGCAAAGAAGGACAAAGTTTGGAATGATGCTATAGGTTTGGAAATTGGTGCTTTTATAAGAACAGGTAGTTGGAGTATTACTGAGCTCCCTCCTGATAAGATTGCCATAGGTTGCAAGTGGATTTATACAATAAAATTTCTGTCGGATGGCGAGATTGAAAGATATAAGGCGAGGTTGGTTGCCAAAGGTTACACTCAGATTGAAGGGATTGATTTTATTGACACTTTCTCTCATGTGGCAAAGATGGGTAATGTGAAGATGATTTTGGCGCTAGCTCCTAAGCTCCAATGGTCTCTTCATCAGCTTGATGTCTCAAACGCATTTTTGAATGGTGATCTCGACGAAGAGATATACATGAAGCTCCTTCCGGGTTATGCTGAAATCATTGGAGAAGAGATCCCGCCTAATTCGGTTTGTAAGTTACACAAATCTATATATGGACTTAAACAAGCTTTTCGTCAATGGTTTCTCAAGTTTTCCTCGACATTGATTGGGTTTGGTTTTGAGAAATGCCAGGTGATCATACTCTTTTCGCCAAGGAATTCAATGGCCAGTATCTAGTTATTTTGGTGTATGTTGACGACATTCTCATTGCCAGCACGAATGAGATTGCTGCTTTGGAGCTGAAGGCGAAGTTGGGTGACATCTTTAAGCTCCAAGATCTTGGTCCTCCAAAATTCTTTCTTGGTCTTGAAATTGCTCGTTCTAGTGCAGGGATCTCCATCAATCAGCGGAATTATGTTCTTGATCTCTTGACAGCTACTGGTTTCTCCGATTGCAAGCCCTCTTCTATCCCGATGGAACCAAACCAGACCCTACCAAAGAAGATGGTGATCTTTTGACGGATACCAAACAATACCGGCGACTGATTGGTAAGCTTCAGTATTTGGTGGTTACTCGGCCTGATATTGCTTTTGCTGTTGGAAGATTAGCTCAGTTTTCCTCTGCACCTCCTGAACCTCACCTTAAAGCTGCTCATAAGGTGTTGCGTTATTTGAAAGGTACTATTGGTATGGGCCTCTTCTACGACACGGAAGCAAATTTTGATCTGCGTGGGTTCTGTGACTTTGATTGGGGCGGTTGTCATGATGAACGAAGATCTTGCACTGGTTATGCCATGATTATTGGCAATTCTCTTTTCACTTGGAGTTCGAAGAAACAAGATGTGGTATCTTTGAGTACGACTGAAGCAGAATACAGAGCCATGTGTATGGCTACTAAGGAAATTATTTGGATCAGTCTACTTCTTCAGGCTTTTCGTGTACCGTTTTCACCGCCGGCTTACCTCTATTGTGACAACACAGCTGCTCTCCACATTGCCAACAACTCTGTGTTTCATGAGCGCACTAAACACATCGAGTTTGCTTGTCACAAAGTTCGGGAAGCTATTGAAGCTGGGATCATCAAGACCATGTATGTTCGGACTGATAATCAGCTTGCAGATTAAGTGTATATATATCTTTTGTAAACGTTTCTTTACAGATAAGAAAACAGATAACCCATTTCACAAATACAATATATAGGCTTAACAGCCTCAACAAAAGTTTCTACCCAATCCATCTAAGGCAAAACAATATACAACTTCGAGACATATGTAGTTCAAGAAAGAACATGCGTCCTTATCGATATTGTCCGGCTGCCATATTTCCACCCACTTTTTATGCAGTAAGCCAAATAAAAATATTATTCATATTTTAATATTTTTTTAAAAATGAAATAATACAAAATAATCAATATTTTGTGATTTATAGTTTTTATTTTAGTTTATGTTTAATTTATAAAATAAAACTGTAACAGCGAAATATAGTCTTTGATATAGATAATATTTGTCCTAAAATTTCAATAAAAAATATCACAAAGCTTACTTCAAAATTTTAGATACATAGTCCTAAAGTTATTAGTTATTGGTATTGGTCTAGGTTCAATAAGAACAAAATTTCTATGCATTGTATGACACCTCGTTTTTTTAAATAAAAAAGCAAATTCACAAAATGATGAAATGAAGTATTGGCTACTTTTTAACCATTTACCATCCACCAAAATTATGTTTAAAGATTTAAATGTCTAAACAGACTTTGAAGACATTTACAACTTTAAAATGAAAAAAAAAAAAAAAAATCTCTCAAACCCATTAAAGTCATAACCCGAAGCAGCAGCCCTTAGTTTTGCCTTGTGCGTATGATTTAGCTTTGAGTTTTGACGTTTGCGTAAACTGTAGTCGCCTTTTTATTGATTCGTTATAGTTATACAATTCGTTGCCATTTCCTCGAGATTAAACAAAATCCAAAACTCAGAGCAGTTTCGGTGACTTCGTCTTACTTCATCTGCCGCAGAATCCAATCTTCCCAACTTCAGATTGAAAAAAAAAAAAGCCATGGATTTGTCGAAAGTCGTTAGCTTTTCCCGGAATTTCGCCGTCTTGGTCAAAGTCGAAGGCCCTGTAAGCCCTTTTTCCCTCTCACCCAGTTTCGTATAATCAGATTCTGTCCACGGATAGTTGTAATTCCGAGCACGAGTGAAAACCAAATGATTCTGTGTGTTATTTAGGATCCAAAAGGATTGAAGATGAGGACACATGCTTTTCATCAATACCAGTGAGCATATATAATCTGAGATTTTTCTAATACTTGCAATTTTGGTTTTCTATCCAATGCGACTGAAATTTGTGTGTTTCTTCAAGTTCTGGCAGTACAACACTTTCAGCTTCTGGGATGTTGCTTCCAAGAAACGTCTTGAGTGGTGAAGTTGCGGCTAAGCTTATGGCTGAAGCTGGTCAGGATCAGGGCTTGGCGCTGGTTTTGACTGTTGCATCTCTTGTAGAACCATTCTTAACGTTAGCTCATAGAACTAGTATCTCTCAGGTTAGATAGAATTCACCATCTTTTTGGCTTGATGTCCTTAACTTCAAATCTTATTCCTGGTGTCTCTCTCTCTCTCTTTGTTAAGGATCCGGTGAAGTTGATTCCGGGTGCTCGGATTGAGATTATGGTGGAGGTATATTGAATAGTTTATCTTGAATGATAAAGTTGTTTGGAGTATTCAGGGGTATGATATTGATATCAATGGTTATACATTCCAGGGTCAGCTAAAGGAAGATCCTTTTTGGGTTCCTGCACAACTTCTTTCGCTGGTATGTGTGAAATTCAGAGTCTTTCTTACTATTACAAGTGGGTCGATGATTTATGAAGCTACACAAATCTGATTTACAAGGTTGATGTCCCTGTATCATCTGCTGCACTCGAGTCTCTTATTGTAAATGCTTCATCGGGTTCAAAAGATTCAGGATGGGATGTTGGTTGGTCTTTGGTCTCTGCTGGTAATGGTTCTCAGCCTTCAATCAAGGTATGTCAAATCCAAACCAGTAATGCTTTTTCATGGCTCATTATTTTTTTTCAATCTGACCATTTGAACTTTTGCCTGTAATTTTTGTATATCCTTCTTTGACATGAGAAAAAAGTACTGTTTACTTATGAGTTACAATTCTTCCAGAGTGAACATTTCAGCAAGCCTTTGATGCAGCTTTATGAGCCACTCGAAGCTAGTTTTGTGGCCAAGTCTGCCACTCGAATGGCTCTTCTAGGAGTCTCCTTAAGTTTACTGGTAACCATATCTCTCTTTTGCCTTCTTTATAGTTTCTAGTTTATAATTCATCTTAAATGTTACAGTAACTTAACGCTTTATGTCTAACCATTTGAGACTGTGCATGCTTCTTGATGCAAATATTTTGTGAATCAGGGTCAGCCGAACATTAATTTCGTTTCCTCAAGTAGCAAGGGTGATGCACTTGTAACACTTGGCTCTCCTTTTGGAATCCTTTCACCTGTCCACTTCTTTAACAGGTGAATAGTGGCTAGACTAGTGTTGCTGCATTTTAGCCGACTAGAGGTCATTGTGGTTTCCATTTTTTGATAGTGTCAGCATTTTAACTCCGGGAATCTAAACAGTGTATCAACTGGTTCCATTGCGAACTGCTATCCTTCTGGGTTCCTAAAGACGTCACTGATGATAGCTGATGTTCGATGTCTCCCTGGTTTGTACACTTCTCAGTAGTTGTTATATATTGCTTCATATTTCATCTTCTTCTTAAGTAACTAAAGCTTGTTCTGTTTCGGTTTAACTTCTTTCAGGAATGGAAGGAGCTCCGGTGTTTGATAAGAATGGGCACTTGATTGGCATTTTGATTAGACCCCTAAGGCAAAAGAACAGTGGCGTTGAAATTCAGGTTTGTCAACGCCTGTTTGGTTTCATTTATGGTCGTTGAAGTTTTATTGTAATGTTTCATGCAAAACTGTAGCCTTCGGTAGCAGCTGGTGGTTCCGTGGGGAGCAATCACAACTGCATGCAGCCACTTGCTGCTTGAGGAAGCATCCGATGGAGGAAAAGCAAGTCACTGTGGGAGTGAAGCTTTAAAGATTAAACCAGATGCTACTATCCCTGTACAAGTGTCTGTTCAGAAGGCAATGGAATCAGTTTGTCTTATCACGGTCAACGATGGTGTCTGGGCAACCGGTGTTCTTCTTAACGAACATGGCCTTATACTTACAAATGCTCACCTGCTTGAGCCGTGGAGGTTTGGAAAAGGTGGTGTATATGGTGAAGGCAACGACGATAATGGCTTAAGACCATGTGTCTTAGGTGCAGACGAGTTTTCTTCAACGAGAAGTAGATTTTGGGAACAGGAGAGTCAAAAATCTGTTGGAGGAAAAAACCTCAAGGAGTACAAACACAGTTTCCTTAAGACTGGGCATAGAGACATACGTGTACGATTGTACCACCAAGATTCTTGGTGTCCTGCTAAAGTGGTATATATTTGCAAGGAACAATTGGATGTTGCCTTACTGCAGCTAGAATATGTCCCCGGAAGGCTCCAACCTATTGCTCCCAATTTCTCTTCTCCTCCGTTGGGTACAACGGCACATGTTATTGGACATGGACTCTTCGGACCAAGATGTGGTAAAGACTTCTATTAATCCCAATTTTGTGTATGTTTGTGCTTCCATATTCTTGCAACACCCCCTGGATCTATTACATATGTCGAGTGTCCTTAAATGGAAGAAAAAAAAAGTTCCTCTCTACTCTTCCGTGTTATCTCGTTTTGTTTTCTAACATTTCTGTTCTGCTATTAGGTCTTTCTCCTTCTGTTTGCTCCGGAGTTGTATCAAAGGTAGTCCACACAAAGATGAGATTGTCTATTTCGCAAGATGCCACAGAGTTCCCTGCGATGCTCGAAACAACGGCTGCTGTGCATCCAGGTGGTAGTGGTGGTGCTGTTGTCAATTCAAGTGGCCATATGATTGGACTTGTTACCAGGTAAATAGAAAAATCATAGCAAATACAGTTTGTTGGTCTCTTATATCCAAATCTGAGATGTTTCATTAGAAATGGACAGAGCTTATCAGGAACTGAAGTCTTCTTTGATCATGGATTGTGGTTGGTTGCTCTCTAAAGTAGGTTCCTCTTGTTTAACTTTTTTGTTTTTTTGTATCTGCAGCAACGCAAGACATGGAGCAGGGACAGTTATACCACATCTCAACTTCAGCATTCCATGTGCAATCTTAGCACCAATATTCAAGTTTGCAGAAGGTTAGTCTAATCTTGTTGGTTTGATTTGGTTAAGAGAGCATAAAACAGAGTAGATGGGCTAACTAAAAAATGTTTGCTTTTCGTTGTTTTTTCAATCGTAAAACAGATATGCAAAACATGGAGATCCTTCAAACACTTGATCAACCAAACGAAGAGCTCTCATTGATATGGGCTTTGATGCCATCACTGTCACCAAAGCCTAAGCCAAACACTGAGCAGTCTCTACCAAATCTGCCAAAGTTACTCAACGATGGTAATAACAAACAAAATAAAGGATCCCAGTTCGCCAAGTTCATAGCAGAGACTCAAGACATGTTTGTAAAGCCGACCAAGCTTACCCGCGACGTGATCCCTAGCAAGTTATGACAAGATTGTCTTCTTTGCAGAGTTTGTGCTCGAGTGGCAAGCTTAACTTGTGTACAAAGATATTAGTGTGTTGCTGCGGTTTCTGGATTCATACATATTTTGAATACTTGTCATACGCTCCCAAAGTTTCAAAGTGTTCAAAGTGGTCAATTTAATAATCTTTTGATACAGTAAGCTTGTATTGTCAAAACTTTGAAACTACAAACAACGGGTGACATGAAAATGTAGTAGTAAAAACACTCAAGAGGAGATGAGGCCGTATATTCTAAAATCTAAATCCATATTTTTAAGTAAGAACAGGATAAAGTTCAAACTTGTCACGGATTTTTTGTTTGGCCAAAGGACATGGAAACCGATCCAAAGTGGGAATAGATATGCTAAACACCAACATACAATCACGAATGCAACGTATGCCTCACAAAAGAGTCAATTCTACAAAAGTTAAACTTTTTTTTTTCTATTTTATAATCTATTTCATACGAATATTAATTTTATTATATAAAACTGGATGTACGCAAAATAGCTGTGACACATGATTTTTATAACTCATGGAGTGTTTGCTGCGTACTCCAGTTATAATATAGGATGTACGAGTACTCCAGTTACATCACTTTGCGGATATGTGTCATATTTGTCCTTTTCTCAAAAATAAAATTTTACATGTTACGATCAGGACGGATCTAAAAGGTTGGGGCACATGCCATTTTTTCACTATAGTTAACTTTGGATTAGGGCATTTAGATGAGTTTCAAAAATGTTGAATTAGACTGGGGCACATGACCCCATACGTTACAACTTACGTCCGCCCCTGGTTACGATGTGTAACATCTCGTAAATAATAATACAGTATAAACTATAAAAATTAGTAATTAATTGTTAAATTAATAAAATATCTTGGTCTTAACATTATTAATTATACATGTTATTTTTATGTTATTTTTAATGTTATACGCATTCAACTTTATATATATATAATAATAACAAGATAGATCAAAAGTAATTTCCTTCTTTGGTTATCCTTACAACCATCTAAAACGATGCACATCATCTTTCCTTTCTTTGTCTTGTGTTCGCAAGTTCTTGGATAGAAACAAAACTAAACATTCTTTTTCCTTTTTATTTGGTATAATAACTGAATATGCTTACTTTAATATTGATTGTGATGGAAAAGAATCGAAAACAACTGCCAATCAAACTGTGCGAACACTGTCGAAGAAAACAACAAAGAAAAAACATTTTAATTAGCTCCTTTGGCAAAAGCAAATATTACAAGAAAAAGAGCAATCTGGAGAAGACAAAGTAACATCGACATTCGAGAAAATAGAACGATATTCAGGGGAATAGAAAATATATTAACTATCTGACAAAATGAAATAATAATAAATTAAATAAAGACTGGAAATTTTTGCAGTAACTTAAATAGAGAAGGGAACTTTAGGGGAGAAGAGAAAATCCTGTGAACTTCTACAAAACTCGTTATTAGTTTCCCTATGCTAATGCTTTTGCTTTTGCTTTTCTTTTGTTTCCAATCTGCCTCCCACATGCATCATCGTAGATATATATTCACGCATACAATTATTTCCAAGAGATTGAATGATATATAAGAAACATAAACTATTTAATTCATTGTAAATTAATTTTGAGTTCAAACCCCATACAACCTAACTTAGTATCAGAGTCTGATTACACACTTAAATCACAATTTGATTTTTATTATGGTCAAACTGTTCTATCTGTCGTACACCAACCACGTTTTTAGAGCTTAGTTTTTTGGGTAAAATTAGAGCTTAGTTGCTTACTAACTAACGCTTTACTTTGTTCCGCTAATATAATTTCAGTTCTTTATTTTTATACATTTTAATGTAAATGTTTATTTCATCTTCACCAATATTCTATGAATAAAATAGCATGAAGGGCCTTTTTATTTATTTTATAACGCTTATTTACAGAAATTTCTAGAATTATCTATAATTTACCATGTAATGAATAAATATTTTAATCAATTTATGTAATAGAATTTATGTGGTTTTGTAAATAATGTTCCACAATTGATTTTAGTTAGAAATAAGAAAAAAAAAAGAAATAAGAAAATGAATAATTTTTATTATTTGTTTAAGTCATAAACAAAAAAAATAAAAATTAAAAGAATGGTATGGAAATAAAATTTGTAACTTAAAAATAGAGATCTTCAATAAATAGAAGGAAAAAATATAATATTCTCCTATTTTGAGTCAATTATAGAAGAACGTTAGAAAAAATTATGCTCAAAATATAATTTATCGGCAATTATAGAAGAGAGTCGGAGATGTTCTTATCTGTAGCTAAGTTATTGGTTCATGGTTGTCTCATGATATATCGATTGACGAATGAATTTTTGCAATAGTATACTTTAAGTGCAATAAAGAAATTGCAAATATGCATGTAGTAAGATTTGATATGTTTGGTTTCGATACATAGACATAGACTTAAGATCTAGTTCTATTATATTATTTTTAATGTAAGGGAAAGCAAAGATAATGTAAGGAAAGAGACCATGGAGAATAAAGCAAAGATTGGAAATGTGAACCCATTTGGGGTTGGCAGTGAGTGAGATGGAACATCACATGCACTTATGCTCTCTTTTGTCCCTTTCCTCTTGGAGCTTTCACTTCTCGAAAACCTTCTTCTCTTGCAACTCAAATCTAACCACATCCCTTATTTAATGCTTAAAGTTTCTGGTTTTTTTATCCTATTCAGTATTCATGACTTAATAATGATGTGATAATTTAATTAAATTTTTTTTTTAAAAAATGATGTGATAATTTGATATACCATGCTTACAGTCTCAATTATGATTAAACAATATTGGCAATTTCAGAAAGTTTAATTTTTGAATGATTGTTTCCAAGACCAAGACTATATATATATCGTAGTCACCAAAAACACGATTTGATTTTATGATGTCAATCAATCTGATAAGAAATACTATACTATAATTATGTACAATACGTACCCTTGATCTTAACTTGAATATTTTGATTTTAGAAGAAGTGTGTGTTTACTTCTTATTATATTATATTACTATGTAATTATAATGCTAAAGCTTTCATTCTTGGATGTCTAATTATTTCTATCTCTAAATATTCTCCAGCTAACTAAAATATTGTAAACAATCTCTTGAATTATTACTAGCATCTCAAAAGGTGCAACTAGTACTATTATATATAATATAGGGGTAGTATCATATAATATTCAGAACGAAGCGTATAAACTATAGTTAGTTTGTATGATAAATGCGTATACTATATGATTGTTAGAATTAGTATATATTAAAATAAAGAGTTGGAGGTGGGATTAATAGGATGATGTGGGTCTAGGGATTCACTCCAATTCCACAATATGCAAAAGAATGTCACTTATCGTGATGAGTGATGTTCCTCGATCCCTCTGAAAGATTCACCTGTTACATTCTCCTTTATTGTCTCTATCTTTTTCCTTCTTATATTTACAACATATATATTAATTGATTCCGGATCTAGATTTAGTTTGTCAAATTGACCGGCCTTGTTAATCTAAAATTAGGGCATGGGCACAAGAAAAAAAAATCGTTAAATTTATATTGAAATATCTACTGCATGTTTTCTTTGATTCCTACAAGATCTAAATTTAATATGTATCACACATAATAATCCATATTTAAATTGTTATTGTTGTAAAAAATTGGTAAAATTGTATATATTGTTTTTAATCATTACAGTTAAATATGATATGATTGTTTTTTTCATTTTCTCGAAACAATAAATAAATTAGGGTTAGACCTGTGCCCTGTACGGGATGATATTTTATGAATTAGTTATTTTTAAAAAATATTTATTTACATTAGACAAAATTTCGAGTGATATCTTAGTTTGGTTTTTGTCATCGTTTACATTATGAGAATTTAACATTTAATTTCATAACAGTTTCTCTCTTACAAAATATTCACTAATTTTGAATGTGGATTTCAAAACACACATATGTATCAAATTATAATATATTTAAAATAATTTTATATTTTGATAAATAAAAAATGGCATATATATTTTATATTTTTGATCAATTTTAAATAATTAAAATAATTTAACTTATATGATAAGTTATAATACTTTATTATGTTTAAAATTTGATCAAACTATTTTTTTTTTAAATATACGATTTAATTATTTAGTTCAATTAAAAAACTAAATTAAATCAAATAGAAAAAACTTTAAAGTTTGAAAACCTATTAAATCAGTTTTCTACTCATTTCTGAACATTATTTGGATCTATTTTTATAATATATTGTTTTAACTATTATCCTAAAATATATTATATGTGAGATTTTTAACACTTTTAGATATTTGCTTCATTTTAAAAATTTCAAACCATAGCATATGCAATTTTTATTTATTTTTTTATTATGTATTTTGATGTGATGATTTAGTTTATTTTTAAAAATTAAAGTTAAAAAATGATAGGAGGATAACTTAATTTTAATCAATTAATATAATACAATTAAAATAAAATCTTCCATATTTTACTGATTGATTGACTAATAAATTTTGTTGCTACCAAATAAGGAAATTGAATGAAAATAATTTTAATTAATAATTAATTTTCTGATTAAATTAATAATACATATATTAGTAAAGTTTGTCTTAATTAAAAATAGTTTTGAGAGTGAACTTGGTGTTGACACGTCAGCATGGCACTCTTGTAAATAATATATGAACTAAAATTTATTTTTTATAAATGATTATCTTTTAATATATAAGGGATTTAATGGGTTTTGATAGTAACCGAATAAGATAATAGGTATATTTCATCCCTTTACATGACCAAAATAAGAGGTCTATTTGTTTGTGTTATTGTTGTCATTGCGTCTTTAAATTAATTGGAATCGAAAATCATTACGTTTACAAGAGCTTGCTAATTACAAAAAATAAATTTGAATGAAAGAATCACTTCTTTTCTGTCAAGGTTGAAAATGACATACCAAGTTGAGAGAAGGGTGTCGGATGAGCGAGCTTGCGAATCAGCTTCGACTGAGGCTAGTTTTCTTCGGACTGTGGCGTTGCCAAAAGCAACACTATCGAATTCATTTACTTCTTAGTTTTGATATCGTTTATCTTTTCTCGCTTAAAAACCTTTGTGTTACTAACCAGACTCTAAGAAAATCATTTTCATTTGTGCTTCTCAATTCAACAAACAAGTAAGCAGAGAATCTAAAATGTTCCATATCGACTATTGAAGAAGAAAATCTCACACTATATTTAATAAACTTAATTTTTACTTCTGTGTGCATATTATTACAATTATTCATAATGTATGTATTATATTTTGGATAGCAAAAATAGATAAGTGAAATTTAAGAGAACTATTACTTTTTGATTCGTAATATCTGCCTTGATTATTCAAGAAATATACGAAAAAGGGGATACAAACAGGACCGACAGCAAATATTTATGTCCATCCCTAACTAAACAGATTTGACTAATTCAGTTTGCCAAAAAATTGCAATCTAGAACAAACCAGTTATAGTTTTCTTTTGCTGATTGCCACTGTTTTTTTTTTCAGAGCTAATTCTGGTTGAGTTAAGGTGAGTACATTTGTTAGATATTTCAGATGTACTGACTTTGAGTCGATGTCAAGTGCGGTTCTATATAGGTATATATATGTTTCATGTATTTTCACATTTTACATGCCTCAGATAAAAATGAAACAAAGTCTCATAATTAGCTTAGACTCTTCGACACTTGAAACTAGAAAAAACAAAAGATTTTTATGACTCAACCTATTGTCCTCATATCTTGTAATTGGCTCACTTGAAACCTAAATCAGTAACCAACCAAACAGATTTTCAATGCAATTAGAATCAACCTATTCCAAGTCATCACTCTAGAACTCGGCTCCACCATCCTCAAACTATGAGGGTTTATAAAATGCCACATTTGTGTTAAAATCACAACTAAAGAAAGAGGCAGTACGTAACACGTCAAACAGGCGAGAAGTTGGACATATAACAGTGGAGACCACAGGATACCCAAAGACGACGTTACAATCAGGATTGAAGAGGACACGAAAAAACAAGATTTTATTTTTATTAAGGATTCGAAAGAATAAGGTGCGTGTAAAACAGGTATACTACTTCTATATGCAAAAAGATGAACAGTTTTGTATTTTAATATTTCTATTTCAGTTAGTTTAAAATAATTTCTGGGTTGATTTCTTTACATTACATGATGAAAGTAAAATTTTATTTTTATCAACTTAAATAAAGGTATAGTCATTGACTAGCTTAAAAAATCTTAATGTCAATGTCGCTAATATTTTTCATTTTATGTTTTGAATTTTGAATTAAAAATAACTGTTTACGGTTTTAATAAAAGCCGGTCAAGGAAACTGATGTTTTTTCAGAGACTATGTTCAAATTGTTTATTTATATACTATAATTCAGTAAAATAAGCCGGTGTAAGTAAAGCTGGGCACGGATCGGATACCCAGGATTTTGGCCCTACCTGCTACCCGATCCGCCTTGTATAAATAATAGAATTTTGGACTTGAACTTGCTTAAAATGGGTACTTGTTTGAACAAGTACTTACCAAAATTTAGAAGACTTGCAAGTACCCGTTAGGACTTGTTACCCATTACAATAAAATGAAAGACTAAAATAAAATGAAATAATTAAAAAATTTAGTTATTTTGGGCTTAGATTTATACATCAAAATGTAAAATAATCGTGATATACATATAATTAGTTCAATGTTATGCAAATGAAGGAATGTCACATTTTTTATTTATAAAAGAAAAATTACTTGCTAATGTGTATATGTTTTATAGGGACCAAAACATAAAAAAAAAAAATCTTGAATTGAGCGTTAAATTAACGGGGCAAGTCCGAACGGGACAAGTCTCGGATTTAAAATTGCTACTTGATACTTGCCCCTTACTTGCAATTATTAAAATATTTGGACTTATTATCCGACTTGTTCAAAACAAGTATCTGGACTTGCGACTTGCGCGAGGCGGGTACAAGACAAGTAACAGGTATTAGACAAGTAATAATACTTATGCCCAGGCCTAGGTGTAAGGACCATTTTTAGAACAAAGGCATATTGAATATCTCTGTAGCAAATCTTATTAAAAAACAACTAGTAGCTAAATGTTTAGTACAACTAGAGAAAATCATTAAATCCCAAAAATAAAAATCTAGAGAAAACCCTAGTGACACACAACACATATATATAATAATTAATCAATAGTGGCACAAATAACAATATTAGAAATAATATAAATTAAGGAGCTTAAAAAACATCTGTCAAGAATCTTCGTGCTTCAATCTTGAAAGTTAAAACAGTAATAATAGCTTCAGTAGCCAACAGCTCTTTGTTTGTACACTGCTGGTTTGAAAAGGATTCTCCTTTAAAGAAGTGAAGAAACAAAGAAAGAAAACAAAATCAAAAGAGCTTAATCAAGAAAGATATGTATGGCAATTGTGACCAGAAGAAGAAGATGCCTATCATCAGCTCTCCCAGTACCAATCCACTGGTCTCTCTTTCTCTCTCTATCTCTTCTCATTCTCATTTTCTCTCTCTAAATAATATGACTCATTTATCTTTTGTTTCTTAGTTTTTGGATCCGAATAATATCCTTTTGTCCTCTCTTTGTTCTCTTACCTTTAGTTAAACCACACGATCTAAAAATCCCATCTCTCTCTCTCTCTCTCTCTCTCTCTCTTTTTCTCCCTCTCTTCTCAGGCGAGTATGCAAAGCAAGAACATGATCGTGGCTTCATCTCATCAGCTGCAGCAGCAACAACAGCAACCTCAGCAACCGCAGCCCCAACTTAAATGCCCTCGTTGCGATTCGTCAAACACAAAGTTCTGTTACTACAACAACTACAGCCTCTCTCAGCCGCGGCACTTTTGCAAGGCGTGCAAGAGGTACTGGACGCGAGGTGGAACCCTCCGGAACGTTCCCGTAGGCGGTAGCTACCGGAAGAACAAACGGGTGAAGCGGCCAGCAACGGCAAACGCATCCGCTGCCTCCACGCCTTCGACGACGACTTCTTCATCCCCTCATCAGATCTCCCATTTCTCTATGAATCATCATCCCTTGTTCTATGGTTTATCAGATCATGTGAGCAGTAGTAATAACCTTCCAATGATTCCAAGCCGTTTCAGTGATTCTTCAAAGTCTTCTTCATCGAGTGGTTTAGAGAGTGAGTTTATCTCATCTGGGTTTAGTGGTCTTAGTGGTCTTGGATTAGGGCTTACTCATCATATGAGTCATGACCACACCATTAATGGTAGCTTCATCAACAACTCTACAATAAACAAACCCTTTCTTCTCTCGGGTCTATTCGGGTCTTCAGCATCTTCACCTTCCTCTACTCTTCTCCAGCATCCAAACAAGCCCATGAACAATGGTGGTGAGATGCTGGGACAATCCCATCTCCAAACCCTAGCATCACTTCAAGATCTGCATGTTGGAGGTAACAATGAAGATATGAACAAAGAAGGGAAGCTTGATCAGATCTCCGGGAACATTAATGGCTTCATGTCATCATCATCTTTAGATCCTTCAAACTACAACAACATATGGAATAATGCAAGTGTTGTCAATGGAGCATGGCTTGATCCAACAAATAATAACGTTGGATCGTCCCTCACCTCCTTGATATAAAATTTGGGGCTATAGGATCTATAACTAGCTAGGGTTTATCTTCATCACCTTTTTTTTTTTTTTTTTTTTTTTGTNATGAGAGAAGAAGCTTGGATCAGAGAGATCAAATCAGGGGCAATGTTGATCTTGGCCACTATAAAGCTCCCTCGGATCCTCTTCATCTCACCATCTCATTCATCTTCCTTCACGTTGTTCAAGAAAAACAGAAGGGGCTCAAGATTGGTTCAAGGTTTACTATGTTCTACTGTTAAGTTCACTTAAGGTAAATTATTTGTGTATGTACATAATATGGTCCTGACTTCCATCCTCTTCTTTTTTCATCTATGTAATTTTCTAAGGTCCACCACATGTGTTGGTGTTTCTTTTCATTGGGATTAGGAGGGTATATTTTGTTTAATTTGGGTTTCTCATGGGGTTCGAGAACTCAAGAATTTTCAATTTTTTTTTTTTTTTTTTTTATCATTTTTAGTTTCACATTTCTTCTTTGGTGTGGCTTTCATTGGGTATACAAACNGTTATATTATTACGGTTCTTTTGGATACATGTCTATGTATATATCATGTATAGATATTATAATCACGATAGATATGACACGAAGGTACATGTGGATAACTTGAATTAACTGGCTGAAAATAAAATGTCCTTTAGCTAATGTCAAATGGTGAGATTCGTGAATACGAGAAATTCTTAGAAACGACGTCAGTGAAAACAATTAGCATAGAGACATATATATACCATACGTATGTGCGTGTATATAGTACTTAATTAGACCGACAAAGCGAACAAACATGGTTAGATATTTATATAACATATATTGCTCGTAGCTATGTCATATTGGTGATTTTGTTCTTTAGCATTTTGGCTACAAGCCTACAACTCCTGGTTCCATGTATGTTACAAGCGAACTCTATATATATATGAACACAAGTTTTGGTCCAGGCTTGGAGGTTAGTGAGGTGTCTTTGTAAAGTGGCACGAGTTCGTTACCAGTTTCTTCATGTCATTTTGTCTGCAATGATTCTTTTCGTGAAAGATTTGGAGATTATTTATTCGCTAAAAATTTGGTTGGTATCGTTTGGACACATGGACTTTCAACATTGCCGTGCGGATTAGATTTCAATTTTCACACGGTTGCTTAGGATATGTCCTGAATTTCTTCTCAAGATTCTCTCGTTGGTCTTTCTAAGTTCCTAGCATATTATGGAAAGAGAGTAACAACCGGTTCCACGTACATATGCCTGAAAGCTCACATAGAGCACCAGACGAGAGCTCATGCGTTTTGACCCGATTACTTTTAGCGATTAGTATTATATACGTTGACCTGTTAAATATTATGCTGTACAAATTAACAATTTGTTTTTAGCATTTATAATATTAGAATGTTTGATAAAAACTCTTATAGCAATCTACATCAGAGGTCGAAAAAGACATTAGAACGGTAATATACAACATTTCATTGTTCAAGAGTTAGTTTTTCCGTTTCTCGAATTTAATTTTTTAAAAACTTTTCAACTCTCCATCAAAATCTCAAATTTTAATTAAAACCCTATGTTTTTGTAGAACATTGTTTGATTTATATGCATGATCAAGAGACCGTATAACAAGAAGAGGTCTTAGAACACCGGTTAACCAAACCAGTTCGGTCTGCTACCAAAATCATGCTAAAATAGTGAACGTCGGCTCGTCTCTTCAAAAACATAGACAAAGGCATCAACAGTTAGAGATGTCAAATGGTGGTGGTCTGGTGGAAGTGGGCGGATTTGGCAATGGGTTGAATCGTACTACCTCTTGTGGTGGTAGTATATATATGCACTTCACATTTAAAAAATCTCTAAAGTTCATTGTTTTTTCTCCATTAGAGATCCATTTTAGTAGGATGAAAAGGATCCACTCTGGCCCATCTCAACATGTGGAAGAGCTTTAGGCCAATTAAAACAATTTAATTTTAGTTATTGAAAAAAAGAACAATTTGAGCCCTTTGTAGAAGATAATTTTTGAATTTAGATGAGAGCCCATGGCCCATGGCCCATGTCCCGTTAGCCTATCCCTAATAACTCTTGCATCTGGGGATTTTACCCATTAATCAACCTTGTTATGTTCTTGTATTAATTAATAATCGTTTTTAGTTTTGTTTCCATTAGATTAGTGTATGTTTCTGATGGTGACTTCTTTATTTCTGTTCAACCGAGTTTCTTTCCGATGTCCACACCTTCTCTAGTGGTTTGGTAGGTTCTTTATTTTTTTAATTTTTTTTTTTGAAACTATGTTTGGTACGTTATTGTATGCTATTAACGACAAACCTGGCGACGAGCGCAATGGAATCACCAAAGAGTAACGTCAAAAGATTACAAGGGAGATTTTGAAGTTATTATGAGACGGTTGGGGTTTACTGACAATAACATTTTCGACGGTTACTGTATTTATTTGTCGATTATAATATTAGCTCACACACCACCATGTACATAGATAAATAATTTAATGGCTAAAATCTTCTATTTATTATTTAGAAAGTATTTTTAGAGAATGAGTTTTCCGTGACTTACTATATACATGCTTGCTATGTTTAGTTGTCAGTAACAAATGGTTTAGAAACTTATTATAAAATAATTAAGAAAAAATACACCTTGATCAAAATTTTAAAATATGATAAATATGTTTAAGTGATCAAATAGTTAACTTGTTATAAATATCAGCTAAATATTAATAGTAAAAACTCATATATATATATATTATTTTTATATATAGTCTATTTTTAGTGAGATTTTTTTTTTAATTTGTATAATCTAATAACATTAGAAACATATTTTATATTTTTCAGCATTTTGAAAAAGACATAAAACTTAAAACGCTTAAATATAGAGTCTGAACAAAAGTAAGCACTAATTCTAAATTTTATGAGTATATATCTTTGGATATTATATTTTCAAAATGCCAAAATTTGTAACGAATCAAACTTACCGTTGAATGTTATGTTTATTTGGAAGCATAAATGCAAAAAGATCAAACAATAACTGCAGAGAAATCGTTAGAAGTTTCAGATCGATTTAGTTTGACGAGTGCGATATTCTACAAAAGACTGCAACTTCCGACAAGAGAAATCATTAGAAATTTTAGGTTTAATTTTTTTTTGACGAGTGGCGATCACCTATGGAGGACCGCAACCTCCTACAAAAAGGTTAAACAATAACCGCAAAGAAATCGTTAGAAGTTTACGATCAATATAGTTTTGACGAGTGGCGATATTCTACAAAAGAGTGCAACTTCCGACAACAAAAATCGTTAGATATTTCAGATCTATTTTGTTTTGACGAGTGGCGAATGACGATCACCTATAGAGGACCGCAACCTCCGACAAAAAAAGTTATTTAACCTTTTCCTGTCGACGATATATTTATAATATCTAAATACTAAGCAAAAAATTAATATGCTAAATATTTGTATCATTTATAAAATATAATTAATAATTTCGTAAGCTTAATTAATTTTTTATTTTTCAGTGTTTTAGTTCTAATAATATATATATTTGGCCAAATTTATTTAAAATTTTGAAAAACTTAGTATGGGAGATGTCATATCATTTCTAAGACTTAAATATTTGTCTTTTTAATGTTTGAATCCAAAGACTTTTCTATTAAGATTATTTTAATAAATAAATGTTCTTCCAAATATGTAAAAGTAGAGAACAATATTAATGACGAACAATTAATTCATTGCAAAACATGAAGGGTGAATTAATTGGGTTTTTATATAAACGATGTTCTAAATATCAAATCATTTCTAAAATAATTTTATTTGTATTTTTTAATGTTGGATTTCAAATAATTTCTATACTTAAACTATTCTAATAAATAATCGCGTTTGTACAAAAATATGTAAAGACAAAAAAAAAAAATTTAAAAAATTAATGGCGAACAGTTAATTTGTTACAAAATATTAATGGCATTAATTGAGTTTCACATAAATAAATATGCTAGGTGTCAAACCATTTCTAAAACTTCAGGGATTCATCACTACTTGAACAAATTCATATTAAGGCAATAGAATCTTAAGAGTAATATAAGGAAGAAAGTAAAGAAACTCCAAAATAAAAAGAGCCACCTCATTCTCTCTCTCTCTCAGAAAAACACAGCCAATGACCTTCTCGTGGTCTTCTGTGCCATAAATATCATTATATACGTTCAAACACCAATCTGGCGCCACATATACATATATGTATATATATGCCTGTATCTGCAATGCATTAACACTCATATATACCCATCTCCACCTCTCTCTCTTTGTGTGAGTGGTTAGATGGGTATCCCCATAAGGCGAAGCATCGAACCATCTGCAACATCTTGACTCGTTTTCTTTTGTGTTTTTCCAACATCTGTCTTTTCTTCACTCGCCTTCTCTCTCTCTTTCCAGCAATTTCCCCAGCGACGTCTCTCTTTTTATCTTCCGTTCATATCTCTCTCTCCCTCTCTCTCTCTCTCTATCCCCCGGAAAAATGGATAACTTCTTGCCCTTTTCCTATTCTAACGCAAACTCTTTCGAAGAACTCCCAATGGATCTTAACAACAACAGCTCATACTTCTCAACGATCCCTGCTTATGATCATCATCACCAATATCATCTAGCGCAGCCACACCAATTTTATCCGCCGTACCAAAACGTTGCATGGCCGGTGGAGCAGACGGCGATGATGAACCATCAGCTGCTTCAGTACTCACCGGAGGTTTTTGCTCATCAGATCCCGATTCCGCAAACCGGAAGTGAATTCGGTTCTCTAGTTTGTAATCCCGGTTTGAGACAAGAAAGAGGTGGGTTTCTTGATCCACACATGTCAAAGATGGCCAGGATCAACAGGAAGAACGCGATGATGAGAGCAAGAAACAACCCTGGCTCTAGTTCTACTTCAAACGAGTTGGTTGAGTCAAGGAGACAAGTGGCTTTTACCATGAAAAACTATGCCGAGACTGACGCTGAAAACGATCTCTATCTATATTCCTCGTTTGATAACAAGGTTTGGTTTTTGTAGGTTCAAATTATAAATATATTCGATTTTGGTTAACATAATTTCATGATTCATTTCTGTTTGTTGGTGTTGTTGATTGTAGATGCTTAGGGTTTTGTTGGTGAAGCACTTGAAGAACAGCGATGTTGGGTCACTTGGGAGGATCGTTCTACCAAAGGTTTTATTCTTCCATTTTGTAATGATTAGTTAAATTGATGGGGGAAATAGACTGATAAAATTATTATCAATCACGTAACTAAGAAACTTAAAACTTCAGTCTCATGGAAAATTCTAGTCTCTAGAAGTAACCACAAGAAAAACAAGAGGAAAATAAAGCATGAGAACAAAATGTGGAATGAAATAAATTAAAAAATTTTAAATTTTGGTTTGAACTGTATTTTGGAATTTTTTGATAGAAAAGTGGAGTTATTTAACTAAATTATAAGGCTTGAATTGATTTTTTTTTTTTTTTTTTGGTTAAGTTCAACTTGATACGTCTTTGTTCATGAACGACAGCACAATAATAATTTTTTTTTTTTTTTTTTTTTTAAATGGATTGAATAAAAGAAAANTTTCTTCCGTCAGTCTCCTTCTAACTTGTAACTTGTAAGTAACATTTAGAATCAAAAATAAGGAAAAGAAACCAATAAATAAAAAACATGAAATAAACGATTTTGCTCTTTGTATATAACTTTTTCTTTCAAAAAGTATGAATTTCCTTTTAAATGGTTTAACTTGAAAGCAGTATTACCAAGTGGTTCTTGGTCTAGTGGTTTCCTTGTAAAAAAAGGTCACTGGTTCAAGTCAGTTGCAAGAAGGTATTCCAAAGGAAATAAACTAAATATTGATTGTTTAGCCCGGAGAAATTAGGAAAAATTAAGGTTTTAACCCGAACTTTGAGATTTAAAAAAAAAAAAACTTTGAAAGCATTATTGGATTGGATAACAAATTAAAACAACAATTATGGAGAAGAGGTTATATATATATATATTAATTGAATTTTAATACCAACTATTTATAATCATACCAACTATTTATAATCATGTCATTTTTTACTTTTTTAAATAATTAATTAGTAGATCATGGCTTTGGAATGCAGAGAGAAGCAGAAGGAAATCTTCCAGAGCTGTCTGATAAAGAAGGAATGAAATTAGAGATGAGAGATGCTGACTCTAACCAGTCTTGGTCTTTCAGATACAAGTTAAGTATCGTTTCATTTCTCTTATTTTCAAAAACTATATAATTCTGAATTCAAATACTTATCTAGAAAAAGCATTTTGTAATCCACTTTTCATTTACAAATAGGTTATCGACCATTTTCCTTTTATTGGTTAAAAGTTAAAAACCTTTAAACTCAACTTTTAAGTGGTTTTTTTTGTCTTTTATTAATATACCGTTTTTTATATTCATTTTATAAATTAGATAATTAGAACGAGATGACATAAAACTTTTATTGATGTGATACATAGGTTCTGGTCCAATAACAAGAGCAGAATGTATGTCCTCGAAAACACAGGTAATTAAGAACCTCCGATATTCTTTCAAAAAGTATAATAATATTTTAGATTGTTTTTATTACAGCCTTTTCTTATTTTTGTGATAAAAATTAAAGGAGACTTTGTGAAGAAAAATGGAGTAGAGATGGGAGATTATTTAACAATATACGAGGACGAACGCAAGAATCTCGTGAGCTCTCTGATAAACTCTCTTTTCTTATTTGATTTCGAAAAAGACAAAAGGTTAAATAATGATTAATTAATAAGTAGTCCAAAATTGGAAATTTTAAAAGTGGCCATTAGTTTGTTAAGCATCCAGACAAAAAACTTATTGTCTTTTGGACCTCTTTCTGTCAATGATAACTGTTCATGGAACGTATAAAATCTTCCATCCCTAATTTTTAATAGAAAAAAAAATTACGAAGAAAATTGTTCTATATGCATTTATAATTTTACAAGACACAAAAAGTACGGTTTTCAATCTATTATTTCTTATTTAAAATATACATTTTTAATTAGAAAACCTATAAATAACTGTCGCAATTTATTGAGTAGTATTTTTGGTTGAACAACAAGGAGCTCTTTCTCTACATCTAACACTCTTTCTCTACATCTAACATTATGGAACATTAGATTTTATTATGGATTTTAACAAAAAAAAGATTTTATTATGGGTTATATAATGATTTGATTTTTTTTAGGCTATAAGAATAATCTAATCTTTCTTGCATTTGTTTCTCCAAATAAAATAAAAAACAAATGTATATGATTTATAAATTCAACCAACTTGCTAAAACATCGTATACATATATTTTTGTATATTGATTACAGTACTTCTCCATAAGCAAGTCGGGCAACCAAATTGGAGGAAGAGAAGATGAGTTGACTGAAGTCAACGAGACAAACCACTGGGAAGATATATTTATGCGTGATGAATTCCTACCAAAAGACGAAGAGGACGATTCTATTGCAATGCTCATCGGAAATCTAAACGATCACTATCCCATCCCAAACGATCTTATGGGCCTCACAGTCGATCTTGATCAGCATCATCAAGCCACCTCCTCGTTCCCACCTGTTGATCACGTGACCATCCCCCAGAACTTGGGTTCGTCCAATGATCACGCGGGCTTAAACGACTTCATATGGATGTGATGTACAAGAGATATGAAAGAAGGAAAGACTTGTCTTTCATCATCAGAGAAATACAGAAGGAGGTTCATATATATATATTTGTTTGATAAGAGTGTTTATGTTTACAGTCTGTTAATTAAGAAAAAGATGGTTTGTGTTCAGTTTCGGTTTGTGTTCAGTTTCCATTTATAAATAAATAATGTTTCATTAGACTTTTATAACGCAAAATACATTATATGATATACATGATGAAGAAGAAAATTCAGCAACAGCGGCAGATGTTTGTGTAGTTGTAGACAACAGATGTGAATATCAAATTTTGATTCGTAACAGATTTGCAAAAGTTATCAAATGATAATTATATGTTGGTAAGCTGTGGCAATAACCGGTTAGAAGCAAAACAATACACTTAGACAAAAAACACAATACTGTCAAAATTAAACTCTAATACAAACGGATAAATCTAACATATCACATCAAGTATATATGTTTGAATTGACAATAAAATAAAGTATTCAAGTGGTGTGGTCTAATGGAAAAGAAAAATAAAAAACTCATGGATATGACTTAATTTCGTTGTTTCTTAGTTTTATTTATGTCAAACAACTTTTTTTTAATTTCCATTTAGCTAGTCGAATAGTGTTACGTTTTAGATCTATTTAGAAACTCGTTAAATGGAGTATTCGACGTTACGATCAACTTACAAATTTAGCCGGATGGTAAACCCAAATCACTCCCACTCTTAGAAATTTACGTCATATAAAAAATGATATACGATTTGTGGTAAAATGTGATGACTAGTGAGTAATGAGTAAGAACTAAGAACCATCATTATCGGAAAAACAAAAAAAACTATCGTCTTCTTACAATTTTTATACAAATTTTGTTTTATCCTAATTAGATCATCAAAGAAGCTATCGGAATAATTTCTCAAATTTCGTTTTCTAACTCAAACCCTTGCCCAATATATTATCTCAGCCAAAACCCAACCTTTGTATCCTACCCTATTTTCCGTACTCCTAGCCCCAAACTATTATCGCTACTCTATGCCCAAAAAGAGCCCAAACCAATTACTATTACTCTTCCAAACCCGATCATACGAAATGATAATTATAAAGACAAAACTTCACGCAACACATAATTTGATGAGAGAAATGGTGTGAATTCATACATTCTTGTGAGGTTTTTAACATCGAATTCAACCTCAACCTTAGCTAATATGATTAAACTAACCACGATCAAATTACTTGATACACTTGTTTGTTGTTGATATTAATAA